>VDFB02310480.1:96148-126974 GCA_007258455.2 Sequoia sempervirens | reverse complement strand
AGGGATTTTCTCTAATCGAAGGTTCAATGTCTCCCCAATTGTTAAAAATGCTTGGAGGGATAAACTTGTTACAAATTTTATTTGAAAACATATTTTTTTATCAAGTACTTTATATTGAATCACTTATCTATGTGACAATTGACCAATGACCTATAACCTAATGCAATAATATGATATTAGAAGGTTGTAATTCTTAAACTATTATATAATTGATTATATTAATATGTACCCATTGTGTACTCAATGTAATGAATTTAATAATCTATCATTTTGATTCTTTATTAATATTAGTTTAGACCAGATGTGTCTACAGTGAGGAAAAAAGTCACTTTCAATCAGGCTTTATGTTAGGCATAGAATTGGATTGAAGAATTCACTCATATCCATAAGGAAAGCATTTGGTGTTAAAAATATATCAGGAGAGAAAAGTCACCTAAGAAGGATCTTGGATGCAAGGAGTGAGTAATTAGACTATAGGAAGGTTTGAAATCCAAATACCCTAGGACCCATCTTTCTCCATTAGAGCTATCACCGACACAAACTTGGAAAATGAAAAAAGTCCCACGAAGATGAAATTGGATGTGAAAAGAAAATGAACATCAATGGGTCCATGGGGTCAATCGTCATGAAAATTATCTATTAAAGATAAAAACCACTCAAAATTTACATAGAGATCCATTGAGTAGAATCTAAAGAGACTTAAAATCTAGAAAGCATGGGGAAGTGCCACAATAAGGAAATAGATCCAATGAAAAAATAAGTAGAATTTAGATTTGGATTTGAGAAATAAAAAGCAACGAGAGAGATAAAGTCATTTAAGGATTCCATATGCATTTAAAAATTAAGAATAGATCAAAATCCAGAGATGTTAGGACCCACTCCATTGCACTCATTAGTATTAGAAACTAAATTTTTTAGGAAAGCTAAGAGAGAATTATATGTGTGAAGAAACTGAAAACTAGTTAGAAGTGTATGGAGTATTAACTTTAAGGTGTGTTTATTTTGATGCAGAGACATGGGTGTTGAAGGTTTATATTCATTGTGAAGGATGTAAGACGAAGGTTAAGAAGGTCCTTCAAAGCATCAAAGGTAGGTATTTTAACTAAGTTTGTTTATTATGTGTGTCAGTGTTGTTTTTGAGGCCTAGAAGTAAATAGTTAGGGAAATAGGTGAAGAATTGTATGTTAATTTAATGGTTAAACTCGTCATGGCCTTGAAAATGGTGATGGCCATGTCTGAACTCTTAGTTAACTAATTCAAAAGAGTTTATTATATGAGGGAACAAAATCTTTCACAGGAAGTCACGAGATGGTAATATAGGGACAAGACGACAACAACTATCCAAAAAAACTTAAAGATGTCTAATTCAACTAACATTTGATGGTGAGTTAAGACCCAAGGGATTCAATGAACTACAATTATGATGGGTTATAATATATGGGATGGTATCCATGCTTTGATGCATTTTAGGGGCTAGATAGTCATTTCCTACATATACTAGGAGCTTTCATCAAAAAAAAAAAAAAATCTCAGTGCATCAAAAAACAAGTTTTAGTTGCTAGAAAATAGTTGGATAAATATGAGTGAGTGGCATTCAAAAAGATCTTTGTAACATAGAAAAAAAATTGGATAAATATGAGTGAGTTGTAATATTTTTTCAATTAAATATTTTTGCATGGATAAATATGAGTGAGTTGTAACGACTTTTTAAAGGATTCTTTCATGGATAAATATGAGTGAGTTGTAGCAGCTTTTCAAAATTTTCCTCTATTATTTTCTAGTAACTTTCCTATTCATGCATGCATTGACACTGCCACTCTTAGTCATCACCTCAACTTGTCTATAAATACAGTTGCATTCAGTAATTAATGTGCAAAAGAACTCTTGGAGACAAAGGCAACTTTTTAGTAACTTTCTAAAACCATATTTCTCAACAAGTTTTTTATTTTGATTGTTGTGATCAATATCATTTTATATATAGACATATATAGTTTTATATTAATGTTATATCTCTATTATAGTGGATGATAAGGAAATATGATACAAATTGTAGGATTGAGTAGAAAACTACTAAAAGGACATAATAATAGGAATTTGAAGAAAAATTACAAATTTGCTGCAGACAACACATTGAAGAAGATGAATACTAGTAACAATATGTTTACTATTTTATTTTTATTTACTATGTAAATTTTGTTTGCTATTTTACTTATGTGCATGTGCTTATTTATGTTTACTATGTGAATTTTGTTTACTATTTTACTTATGTGTGTGCTATGGTAATGGTTAGGAATGTTTACTATTTCGCTATTTACTATTCTACTTATGTTTTCTACTTTACCTTCTATGCTAAGCATAATTTGTTTTCTACATAAACACTTTGGGTGAACAAAATAGGCAAGAATATCCATTGCTTCAAATTCCAAGCATCATATCTAATTAATCAACCATGATGAATTGCTCTAGAGGATACAATTGTCATAATGAATCAATAATTATACCTACAATACCCACATGGATACTCATCTTAGAATATAAATATTATGAGTGAAGCGTATCCCTACAAATATTGCTTCAATCTATTCACAATAAAGAAAAGAGTAGATCTAGAAATATAAAGGTTATAGACCTATAGGTTCTTGAGCTTGTCTCCCTGCAAATGTTGATTCAATCTACTCACAATGAAAAAAGTGTAAGCCAATATTTTTGTATCCTCCCATAAATATATAGATAATTGTAGTCACTAGAAATTTTGAGTACAGAGACAAAGATGTAGTCCATGTTCCAAAAAGAAACTTTAACTCAATTGCACAATTGGTCTTTATTAACCACCTAAAAAAATTAAACAAAGCTAATTAAATGTTTGAAATTATCATTTCTTGATAGAAACATGTTCTAAACTTACTAAAAATACATGAATGACATACCATGCTTATCTATTCTTCCTTCTTATAGACCTTAGTAGATATTTATAAGAAATCATAGGCTTAAAGTGGTTATATTATACATGCTATTCAATAAAAGGTAGTTTAAACAATAGAAAATAGAAAAAATGGGGACTCCATTACAAACTTCCCCATTTTAGTGGATCCACATGAAATGCAAAGCTTTCAAGGGTCAACCTAATTTTGTTGCATAATAGTTGACAAGAATTAGCATTCATTGAAAACAGTAAAACACCCAAAGAAAATATGATTGGAAAACAAAGTAAATTGTGCAAGGTGAATTTGTAATTAAAATATAAAAAATAGATTACACATTTTACCTTGTTTTAATATATGATATTATTGTAAATATTGTGTAAGAGGCATAATTATTGTGCTATATTACAACTCCAAAGCACTACATTACCAAAAACATAATAGTTCACTCCATTTATGGGAATAAACCTGATTAAAATGCAAACAAGATGAAACTATAATGGCACTATAACTACAATTCAGATCAAACAAAATAATATAGAGACATCGAGAAGCATGTGCAACCATGTAACTAACCTAGTATTCTAGAAAGTTATATAGTGTTAAGTGCTTAGCAATGAATAACCAAATTTTCTTGCATGGTTAACATTCTAAAATAATTTGTCCAATATGATGCCTATGCCTACACAATGGCTCAACCAAAGAGTGTAGAAGCCAACAAAATTATAGGGAATCCCATGCATTGTAGAAGTATA
Organism: Sequoia sempervirens; assembly: GCA_007258455.2. Taxonomy (NCBI): domain Eukaryota; kingdom Viridiplantae; phylum Streptophyta; class Pinopsida; order Cupressales; family Cupressaceae; genus Sequoia; species Sequoia sempervirens. Next base: position 123,298 of record VDFB02310480.1, on the reverse strand, counting down.
TGTGCATTATTTTACCAGAAATTTAGACACATGTAGTAGATCCTTCCATTTCTAGTAAGAAAATTGATTGAAATATGGACAGGACGAAAAAGGTAACTAGACCAGATGTGCAAATTTGTATAAATGCAAATGAAATAGACTTACAAAAATGAAAAGATAGGAAGATGGTTGGTAAAAACACAAATTTGTGAAATACTTTCAGCCAAATAAATAGTTTCAAGCGATTTTTTTTTTTCCTAGAAAGGTTTCGACCGAAACCATGTGGCCTATATGTGGCACATAGGGTTTCGATCGAATATGTTTCAGACGAATCATTTTTTTTTCCCCCTTTCTCACTTTGAAATTGGATTATTTTATCTGTGGGGTTTCTATAGAAATGGTTTTGGCCAAAACCCTTTCAACCAAAACTGTCTATGTGGCATCCTAGTTGGTAGCCAACTCAATTTTTTTTTCAAAATTTTCTGAAACTTTCAACTTCAACTAAGTATTTCTTCAATCAAAATGATGTTTAAAAAAAAAAAAAAATACCATTTTGTAGAGCTCAAAGTGGTGAATTTGAATATGCAATTTTTTTAATATTTTGATTAGTTTTAAAATATTTTATTTATAAAATAATGCAAGTAGGTAGTTAAAATTAAAAAAAGAGGCTAGTTAGAAATTAAAAAAAATAGTAAAACATATTTAAAAAAATTTAAAAAATATATGGTGCACTAGAGGAGAGAGTCCTCTTCAAAAGGGTATAATTTTTTTTTTGAAAATGATTAAAAAAATAAACAATAGTTGATGTCCCATGAAAACTATCAAATTCTCACAAGTTTGACTTTAAAATGTTATTACGAGAAAAATATACATCAATTTTTTTTATTTTTTTTCCATGCACTAGATATTGAAGTTGCCTATTTGGAGAAAACAAAATCAGGGAAAAATGAAGTATTTTTCAATTTGTTTCTTGATGTCCCGTGAACGTCACTTTTTTTCCAAAATTTTCAACATTCTAAAATCTATTCTTAAATTGATAAAAAATAATGATTTTTTTTTTTAAATATGAAAAATTACAGCAATAAACTTCATCAAAATTTCTACATTTCATTAGTTTACATTATTTTGAAATTCAAGACATAAAGACCACTTTTATGTGATCTAAGTTCAATTTTTTTTTGTTGTTGGCCGATTCCTTTATAAAGTGTGACACAAGTTTGTGCTTTTACCCTGTTGTAAGGACACATTGGACTATAGAAACACATTTTTATTAAAACATTATATTTGTATGTATGAAATTCCTATAAATGCATAACTCTTTAATACAAAAAGTGTCACCATTATAGTTTTATTGTGCCATATAAAATGCATATTCTGCAATGTGGTGATAAAACCAATTATAATGTGCCCAAAAAATATAATTTTATCTACTTAAAAAATGTGTAGGTCATGCATCATATAATTTAGTCTTATTGTAGTTCGTAACTCATGTCTATCCTCTTAAAATATACAAATAGAAATCAAACCCTAACTAGAGAATTAAAAAAAAATGAATCAATATCTTACATAAAAATCCTACAAGTTAACCCTCTCAACTTACAAACACAAAAATAAATCTTTAAAAAAATCGAATAGTTATTTGTTGTTAGAACATCAATTAATCATTGCTCAAAACCATTGTGAATGGTATAGTTCCATGACAAATATAAGATTAATCCATTATACAATTGTTACATCAATATTTGCAATGTAGTTTCCTCTATATGGCCCATATATCTTTAATAAAAGAGATTGTATATAATTTCCTCTATCTCCCTTCAATAAGAAATCTCATGTCACCATGGAGGGGATACCAACACAAATTCATGGAGGGAAAACTAGAATAACTCTAAATCTAATGCACATCAAATACATTGTGGCATGTCCTACATACTACTTTAGGTTTACCAAGATGTCCTCCATGGTAGCCCTAATATTCACTAAATATTTCCTATCTATTTTCTTCACAGAAACATACATATGTACAATTTGTATTCTAATTGTATGGTTTTTAATCTCCTTATATACATGTATTCTACAAAATTTCTAGAAGTTGAAGTCACATTCACCACCACAAAGTCATATTTTGGGCCTTATAGACAATAATCATTTTGGTTTGTTTAGAACCTCTTTATAGAAATCAATATTGGTTTTTCTTTCATAGTTCTTAATTTTTCCTATATTTTTTATTCTTATTTGTTTATAGGTATGTCATATACAATTCAATATCTTAGATTTCAGAATTTCAATCATAAAAGTAGGTTAGGAACATAATATTTTGTAAATAAAACCAAGTAAGTTTCCTTGATTTATTGTGCATTGTGTGCATTAATTTACACATTAAATGACAAATAAAACATGCTTATATCTTATTTCTAAAGGAAGTATTCATAGTCTACTATGTTTGTCCATCAAATCATTTTATTACTGGCATTGTTTGGTAAATGCATACAACAAAATTGATTCATACTAACATTATTTTGCATCAAAATTATGAATAGAAAGCAAATTTGATAAAAGCAATAGAAAACACTATGAGCATTGTAAAATTTTAATGCAAACTTAAGAGACACATACTCTAAGTTACATCTTCGAATGGTAGATTCCTCCCTACCACCCAACAAAAGCTCTCTTTGTAATTATATTTCTATTGTAAGAAGTCCAATTTTCTAGAAAAATGAAAGAAAAAAAAAGAATAAAATATGATGGAAGTAATTTTGAGTTCTGAACTAAACTACATAGAGAAAACTTAGATGCACAAGTTAAGTTTGAAGCGAACATGAATCTCATTCAATTTTTTTTTACTACCAAATAGGATTTGACATGGGGTTAATCCACCCCAAAAATAATTGAAAGTTCAACACTCATAGTTATGATCTCAAACAAGATGCTAGGAGGCATAATAAGATTCCATAAGAATTGAATGTAACCACCCTGTTAACTAGACAATTTGCAAATGAAAAATAATGAAGACCGAGTACAAATTTCAATTGTGTTTCAAGACAATAGACACCTATAATGTATTAATAATTGCAAATGGTTACTAGGAAAATTTAAAGAAAATGATATTGGAAGCAAAAGTGTGTGTAAGGAAACAACAAAAATTTTGTTATAAATTTATTAAATGATAGCAAGCATTATTATAATTGGAAGAAATTGTTGGAAATAATGTCAATAATTATGAAATACCTTGTAGATGGCATTGGAGACTCCTAGAAAAAATTATTTTAATTCATTCATTTATAAATTCAAGAGTGCTTTTGGCATCAATTGTATGATTAAAATACAAAAAATATAATACTCTTAATTTTTTTACCATCTTGTGTGTTACTTCAGTTTTGGTCACATGCCCTAAATCATTCACATTTACCCTGCAAATTTCCAAGTGTATAAGTTTTTCGATCTTTTCTTAAGTTTTGAGAACCTCGTCGACCTTCGACGAGGTTATCATAACTGCTCCTTGGCCCAATATCTTTGTGGAAACCTTTAGAGTTCTCTTTTCTAATCAAGTTGTGGGAATGTTGTCAGGGCCCGAAGGGGTTTTCATAACTACTCAAGGCACATATATGTGAAGAAGAGTGAAAATGTTGAAGGAAAGATCATTTCATTTCAAAACTTACAAAAGGTTTTGAAACTTTTGTTGGTCTCCAATAGGGTTTCATAAACCTTCTCATTGATTGATAATATAAATGCTTATATGAATAATCTTTAAAGTGAAACTAAGGAAGATTGTAAAGCAATAAAATTGGAGGTTATCATAACTATAACTGACTTTGATGACGTACTTGAAACTTTTTCAAAGTCTGATGTCACCTCAAGGGCAGTACTTTTCAACTATGCTACAGTATGAACAAGCATGCTAAGCCATATAAGGATAGATATTTGTTGAGTATAGTACAGTAACATAAACCATAGCTTATCACAAGTGTAGGAAAAGAAAGAATAACATTCATAGAAGAGATAAACACAAATTGTCGAAATACAAAATTCTTTATATATATTTAGATATATATATAGCTTTACATTTATCGTGTTTACATTCAAAAATGGGAGATTCTAGTACATTCTTTTAATAGGGAGGATGAAAAAAATGATGAAAATCCCCTCCACTACTTCCTACATTCACTTAATTTGGGCTGGTGAGAGTAAATTTTCATTGGACTCCATAAATGGGCAAATAGTCCCATGTCGTTTTGCTCAAGTCCAGCATGGAGGAGAGCTATAGATTCTTCAATGAGTTGGTGTTGAAGCATCGTCACAATGCAAATAGTGTCGCTCACTAAACCGATCTTTGGAAATGCACTCAAACCTCTTATGGCTACCCTCACCTTCATTAGGTACTCTAGTCTAACCAGGCGCTCTTTAACCCTTACTCCCCAATCTCGCTTTCCAAAGGTACAAATTACATTATACACAAAGCACTCCAGAAGCTTAGAATTGTGTAGATAAACACGACTCAAGGAATTTTCTCTAGTAATCTTCTTGACCATGCCTTCTTCAACATCATTGTGAATCAGAAAGACATCTCTCAACTAGTCTGCCACCATCCTTCAAAATTGATTGCATTCCATATCCTCAATCTTAAGAAAATTGCTTCTAGAAGAGGTATCACTCGCAGTGCTAGACATCTTTGAGCAATGAAATTGAAGTGGTGAAAATGAAGGTAATTCTCCTAGAATTTATAGAAGTGGAATGGCATGGTAGGTGATCAATACCAAATATTTTCTCAAAAATGAATAACATTTGAAAGGACACTAATATTGTTTGGAAATTTATAGAAGATGGTTTTTGATGTCACATAGCTGCATAAAATTCTCAGTTCAACAAGTTGTAATTTTAAGTTGCACTATTTGCTGAGATATTTCACACAAGCATAATCACAGAAGGATATATATATTAAATGAAGATCTTGGGAATTGCATGCCACTCACATGTACATCAAGCCATGGGGCTGGCATATAGGAAAGAATGGTTTGATTTCTAGTCAAAATCAACTTGAGAAAAGTAATGTAATTATGAATAACTTAAAAATGGTCATAAATGTTCTTTGTGTATCATTTTCTCTAAATTGGGGGGTTAGTTTTATGAAACCATCACTTGATATGATGGCAGTTATGTTAACGACCAAGATTCAAGATTGGGGTTTTATAAAATCATGTTTGAGAGACTCTTAGAGGGTCCAAAATTATTTTATGGATTGTATTGTGATGTAATGGAAGGAACAAGGAACATTGTGAACTAAATTTTCAATTTCACTTTATTCTTTCTATGTGAACTTTGAATTATGAATGTGATGTGTATATTGAACTAGTTTGTTGGCTGAAGCAATATTTGGAGTTTTGTCTTTTACAAAAAATGACTTCATAATGTTACATTTGCTTGTTTAGAATTAAGATCATTCTTTTGGGAAAAAAAATTATTTGCTATTATAATTCTAGTCTTTGTACTAGGGGGCTAATGGATTTACTTAGTTTATCACATTGATTTCATATTTATCAATCAATGTTAGTTCACCTTTCTCACTTTTTGGTTAAAAGCATACTCTAAAATGGTTAGTCATAACCTTTGATGGAGTTGTACCTCGATAAAAATTCAAAGGAAAGTCACAAATACAATTGTGATATTTCCTTGTTGTTAGTAACATTGATCTTATTTCAATGGGCTATGGAGTTGATAAATGATATATTTTAACAAGGGCCAATTTGTTCACTAACACTATGCTCAAGACATCCTTTTCTATGAGCTTTCTCTTGCAACTATCTTTGTTTTGTTGTGTCAGTTTTCTCTTTTCCTTGTGCTTCTCTTTTAAGCCCTAAGCCTAATGTGATCCTTCCATGTCCTCTTCTCAAGCTCATCCACATGACATCCCAATCATTTTCACATGTATTTTCATAAACATTTTCACACATTGAATCTCCTTTAAGAGGAAGAGACATAACCAAAATTTTATGAATAATCCATTTCTTCACAAAACCCATAAGTTAAAAAGTTTTTTTAGATAATTTACAATCCTTCTAAAAGATTATAATAGTAGCCTACAAAAATCCCAAGAGAAAAAATTTCCCTCACTTATTTACTTTCAATTTATTATCATAAAATTGTGAATGTCACAAACAATGATATAAAGTACACAAAGGCCTCTCTCTTGGAAAAACCAAAAGAGAAGTACAAATTTCACAAAGAAATACATCTAGCTAAAAATATTTCCACCTTCAACATATCCATGGTAGTTAAATGGAGATTAAATCCAATCAAACCATCAGAATCTCATGATTATGTCAAGTCCAATTTTTTTTGTCAAAAAATTTATAAAAAAATTTCTATTAACTTTTTAGCAATAATTTAAAATGAGAAAAAAGGTATAGATATCACATATTTATTTGTTTAGAAAATAGGAGAATATATTCTAACAAAAAAAATATGTACAAGCTCCAAGTATGAATTGGTTCAGAGTAAATATATCTTACACTATTAATTATCCAAACAACGAAAAGCTTGTTCAGGGTCGTAATACACAACAATACTCTAGCTAACACTCTCACATTATGTAGAAAATTTTCCAATTAAATGGTGTATAAATTAACCATATTGAGGCCTATTTAATTTTACATTATACATTGATGAGACTCACACATGCCAACTTCTTTGGTCCAAGTAAATTAATTTCTAATCTCCCAAAATAAAAGATTGAGCACTCCAAAAGCATCATGTCCAACAAAAGAATATTATTAACGCAGGAAAAAGTTGAGAAATCATTCAAGATGAGACACAACTATTCTTTATTTTTCAATCATCTTTATGTCTAGAAGCTACCAAGCTTTTGTGAATGAGTTATTTCAACATAGTAGATTAAGATTGACTCATAATAATTGATAGAATCAGAATATACCAAAGTCAACTAATTAAATCAAATCAAATCATACTATATAAATTTTATTGCCAATACCATGACAATCCAAAGAGCAAATAGAAACACATTTTGTATGTTTCTTAAACATGCTCATCTTCACAAATCATCGAACCTTCATAAGGAAGATGTGTCATTTTAAATTTGGAATGTTCATTTGGAAACAAATGATAGCCTATGTTACTAAGCCCTTTGTTATAGATGCATGATTTGTAGTCTGAAGAATAACAATCAACACTTGGTTGGTCCTATGTTTTTTTTCTTAATTATGAGAGCAATCTTTTCATTATAAAAATACCATCTCCACATATTAAATTTTTGAAAAATGTTGTCTTCTTTCAATAAACAAATTATATTTTTGTCTCCTTGAAAAATTTCTAATAATTACCTCCCCTCGAACCAATAAATTTGGCATGAAATATATTTTTTTATACTTCTTACAAGTCTTGGTTATTGTTGTCTTCTAAATGGATTCATTTTCTGAATATGAGGCCAAGAGAAAAAGAAACATTAACATTGTTAAAATTGTGAAAAATATGAGTCATGGGATCAAACAATGAACAAAGACACCTTCCACGCAAGAGAGCTACAAACAGTAATTTGCAATATTCCTCAACAAGAAAAATCTATATAATGAACCTCAAGAATCTTCAAGGAAAACAAGATTCCTCAAAGGTTGAGAGTTCTATCAAAGGCATCAAAAGGTATTCAAAGGTATGCAAGCTCAAAAGAGATAATACAATGAGGGTTGAATGTCATATAAGAGAAACCCTAAATGATAAAGGGATTAGATCATGACAAGTGTCAAAATCTCATGCAATGAGATAGAATGATCTAATAATAACTCTAGATAGTTAACATAGAAAATCAATCCTAAGTTTAGCTTAAGTGAATGAGAATAAATTAGACTAATAATTAATTAATGATTAAATAATGCATGATTTCTCTAACACCCCCTCTTAAGATGAACATAGGGAGTAGCTAAAAGTCCTAAAAAAGAGAATGCATGATGGGTCCTAGCAAAACAAGGCCTAGTGAGGTACCCATGTAAAAACAATATAATCTCTCACAACTAGAGAAAATGAGAAAACCACATGGGAAAAAATCCTCTCTAAAATAGAGAAAGGTGAAAGAAGGTCTAAAAATCCTCTAAATAAAGGTGAAGGACTAAGAAGCCTCCAACCAAAACAAAATCCCAAAAAAGAAAGGAACATGTAGAACATCATTGAATCACAAAGAAGTTGTAGACAATTGTCAAAAGATGACTACTATAGTGCTAAAATGAAGAACCTCCTTTGAAAAAAAAATAATAGAGATCAAGATAACAAGAATTTGTGTGAGTGCCCCCAATGACACTACTCGAATTAGATGGAAAACAAAGGAAAACATCTAGAAGTCAATGATACAAATTTTAGGATCAAGAAAACAATAATCTGCATGAGTGCCCCCATTGACACTACTTGAATTAGATGGAAAAAAAGGAAAATGTTTGAAAGTAAAAAATATAGAGGGTACATGAATCTACATGAGTGACTCCAATGAAACTACTCAACATACAAGATGCAAGTTGAAAATACAGGTACCAATAGTCTAAAGAACATTGATCAAGAGAGAGACAATAATTTGCATGAGTGTCCCCAACAACACTACTCGATTCAGATGGAAAACAAAGGAAAACATATAGAACTCAAAGATATAAATTACACATGAATCTACATGAGTGAACCTAATGACACTCCTTAACATGCAAGATGCAAGTTGAAAATGCAGGTACCAATAGTCTCTAATCAAATGAAAATAGAACACCTCCAGAAATAGGAATCAAAGAATTTCCATATAGTAAATTATCCATCTCACCAAAATGCATGGATAACCAATTGTTGATGTACATTGCATCCACCTAGTACATAGGAACAAGAACTAGATACATAGATCAATCTAAAAAATGAAACCAAGGAAGAATTAACACCAACAGTAGAAACCCCCCCATAATATTGACAAGGGAGAGCCAAGACAAGTACACTAAAAATTGTGTGAAGACAATAAGTGCATGTAGGAGAAACAACCTACAAATAAAAGGGTGTGAAAACTAAGGCATACATGCATGAGGAAAGAATCATTAGGATTCACTATTGTCATGGAAGGGGCACTCACTTGACAACGATGTGATGGAAAGCTAAATTCAAACATCAACCTCCCCATGGTACTTTATATCATAGTGCGAGTACAAAAGGTACAATAGGATGTGCAAAATCCCCAAAAAATATACATTAGAATGGCACTTTACCTTAGTGTGTCTACAAAAGAGAATATGCATGAAAAAGATGTATGTAATGCCCAAATTGAATAGAATACTAGAAATACATGTAGAACAGCCAAAATTGAGTCACCCAATGCAAATAATAAGTTTCTAGGAGCTAAGACATCCAAATAATTCACTAGAATGTGAAAACATTAAAAACCGAATAAAATGTACCTAGAGAGAAATATGGAAAAGCATGGATGGATGTGAAGAGATTTGAAATATCATTCCAACGTCATTGAATCATGAAAAATGTAGAAACAGGTAAAAAATTTATGAGCTCTGGACCAAAAATAACACCTCTAACTTCAATATGTTGTAGAATGCACTAGTAGAAAGATATGGTGATGAGACCCACACCATTAGAAAGTTGACGGAACCAGCTTTCAGACGATATCTAGTTCACACAATTTTGATATTGTATTCCCAAGTTATGGCGAAAAGAAAAAAAAACCTCCTTTAGAGCACAAAGAGGGTTGTTGGGGCCCTTGCCAGTTGGTCATACAGATGATGTCAGCATGACATCAGTAGAATATTTTGCAAACTATTCCCTTCTATCGATTTTTTTTTTGATCCCCCTTGTAGAAAAATGGCAACAAAATATTCATTTATGAATAAAACATGTTGAAAAGATTCTTTGGTCAGAAAATTTGAGCTCGTAGGGAAAAAATTTGTGGCATCAAAATATGTAAAAGGCTATCAGAATAAGGCCGCCATTTAAAAAAATAATAAAAAGTGTGGCACATGAATAAGCGCCCAGTGCTTATAATAAGGACAACACTTATTATAGTGCACACTTATTAATAGTGTTACCATTATTATAAGCGCAACGTTATTAATAAAGTGCATCACTTATTAAAATATATAATTTAAAAAAAAATAAAAAATAAACATATGACAAATCATATAGGGGTCGTACCAGCCCCCCTGTAAAAAAATTGCCTCGAAAGCTTTCGACAACAAAAATGGGAAATTTTATAGTCAAAATTCTTCAAGTCGGCCTTTTGAATCCAATGAGGTTCTTTTCATGCCTAAATGCACCTAAAAATTGTCCACCTCCAAAAATTGCAAAAAAAGTAATGGAGAATCTAGATCTGAAGCTTGTAACCTTTGTTGAAGAAAAAACCTCATAAATAAGGAGGGGTTCATTGAATCTAAGCTCTAATACCATGTTAGAATTGTGAAAAACATGAGTCTTAGGATCAAAAAATGAACAAAGACACGTTCCATGCAAGAGTGTTGTAAACAATAATATGCAATATTCCTCAACAAGAAAAAGTTACAGAATGAACCTCAAGAATCTTCAAGGAAAACAAGAGTCCTCAAAGGTTGAGATTTCTATCAAAGGCATCAAAAGGTATTCAAAGGTATGAAATCTCAAGAGAGATAATACAAGGAGGGTTGAGTGCTATATATGAGAAAACCTAAATGATAAAGGGATTAGATCATGGAAAGTTTCAACATCTCATGCATGAGACAAAACGATCTAATAATACCTCTCTTGTTAACATAAAAAATCACTCATAAGTTTAGCTTAAGTGCATGAGAATAAAATAGACTAATAATTAATTATTAGCTAATGCATGATTACTCTAACAAACATCTCATGTGAGTGAACTTCAAGAAGACATGCCTCCCAAAAAAAGAAAACCTAAGTTTTCAAAATTTTGCTAGTAAATATTCATCACTTAGTGATAATAAGATAGATTGCTTCCATATGAGATATATATATATATATATATATATATATATATATATATATATATATATATATATATATATATATATATATCAAATTTTGTACTTGTGTGACTTGATCTTATGACAAAACTCAACTGTAAACTCAAATTTCTCAATCCACCTACACCCGCAATACCTAAGTTAAATGAGAAGAACTTTGAAATTTCATATGATGAAGATTAGGGAAACTGTTTGGACTTTAGATACCATGTGTTTAGTTTTTAGTTTATAAATTTTATCATGTATGTTTGCAGTTTTAGTTGACTATTTAATGGTGAGGAATATTGCCATTCTTTGAATCTTATTTTAGGAGTTCCCAAGCTTATTATTTATGGTATCACTTATTAGATATTTAGATTCAAAGCTTTCAAATAGTATTGAGATTCAGATTTTATGAACAAATGTATGTAAATTTAAACTTTTTCTATTTTATAAATAAAATATATAATTTATATGCATAATTTCATCTTCGATTTTGTACAAAGAAAATTTTCAAAAAGGAAGTTAAATAGTTTGTAAATCATTACAAAATTATTATATTATTTACTATTTTTTGAAATCTATTTCATTTAGGAATGTAAAATTCTCATCAAACTAAAGATATCATTCAAATCTCAAGTAGTGATAGTTCTCCATTCTACCAATAGACTCATCTCCATCAATCAATTATTTGAATGGAATTCCTAGAAGTGTTATTCAGGATTTTGCGAGTAATATTTCACTTAGTTGCCTTGACAACTACAACAAGCAAAAACAATTGTTTCAAACAAACATAGTGTGTGGGACTGTCAAGTTCAATTGATGTGCAACATTAAATGAGTTCCATGCAACTTGTGAAAAGTTGTCTTCCTTTTGCACTTTCCTCCATGAAATGCAGGTTGATGAGTACTATGGAGAAGGTGGTGCTCCTTACATTAAAATTGCATTTCAAAACTACTTGAATAATATATAATAAACTTTTATTCCAAAACTATGCATATAGTATGTGATATTGTAATGTTATTACGACCTCTAACAATTTTGAATAGTTAATTTCTTTTTTAAGTTTCCTACAATAAATGTATGGTACTTAGTACTACAAACAAGGCAATTTTCCTTGCATCAAAATTTCATTTTAAAATTACTTGAATAACATGTAATAAAATTTGTTTCAAAACTATATAGTATGTGATATTTTATTATTATTATGGCCTCTATTTAATATGAATAGTTGTAGTTGCAAATATAACATTGCAATTTTTATTTTTCACTTTTAGTTTTACATTTTTCCTCTTTACTTGCCTCATATGTTACATTTATATTACTTATTTTCTAACAATAAGTGATGTAGTTGTTTATAGGGTAAAAGCAAGAAGTTGGGTTCATGAAGAGGGGAAGTTTCGGTCAAAACAAAAAAAAATGAAGGAAATTCGTACGTGTTTTTGAAAAACACATACACGCTTTGGATCTAGTACCTGAGCCTAAATACAAATGCATATGTATTTAGATTCGGGTATGCACCCAGAAACACGTATGCATTACAAAATGTGTATGCATTTTATAATGCATACGCATTTCTAAAAGCTATTTATTTTTTTAAATAAATGATTGTGTTATTCATTTTCACTGCAGTTTGGCCAACGACCTTGAGGAAGAGCTAATTTTGTGTACACATTCTTGAAGGATGATTTTGACCTAATTTTCAATGCCACCTCCTCCCGTCAACACAACCAACCTCAACAACCTCCAAGTTGGTTGAATTTTACTCTTTTTTTGGCTTTATATCTTGCATTTTTGTTTTGTAATTGTTATTTAGTTTTTGTTTGTTTTGTTTATTTTATGTTAACTATTTTATAGTTTTTAAATTGTATTTCTAAGTAAAAATGATAAATTGTAAATTGAAAACCATTAAATCTATGCCTAAATTAACTAGAATTTAACCTAAATTGGACACAAAACTTAGAAATCAAATCCCTAAACCCTAGGTTCCAAAAAACATAGACCTAAAAAACCCTAAAACCTAAACCCTAAAACCTAAACCTAAAACCCTAAACCCTAAAACCTAAACCTAAATTAGATTTATAATGTCTAGATTTGTTGTCTTTTTACTAGCCATAAAATCACATATAATCCCTAGATAGGTCTATTTATAATGTCAAGGGAATAATAACTTGTTTTAAATATGGTCTTAATAATGTTTATTAGTGAGCCCAAGATTGAATTACTAATACCTTTTATTACTCCTAATCCTTATTCTTCATCTCTAACAAATCTTCAAATACTTGGTGTGCTCACTTTTTCAAGTCCTCGTTCAATTTCTTTAGCAATATTCACCTATGTTCATAATCTTCATGCTTAGGTGCACAAAAATTCCCTAAAATTTGTATCTATATACCTATACATACCTCTAAGGAACTCAAAACCAAGTATCAAATTTCAACAAAATAGGCTTGGCAAGTATAATTTACCACTCAATTCTAGCCTTGCAAGGAAATTGAAACCATATGGTTACTAGAAGTCAACACAAAACCAATTGAATATACATGATTTAATAAAATTAAACTCTCTACCATAAAATAAATTTTATATAAATATGCTTGTTGGCTCTAATACTCAAAATCAATTTTATTGCAATAAAATTTCAAGGTTCATGGTCTATAATAGACAATAAAAAGGAATGGACAATTTATAATTTTTTATATTCCTCTTCATGGACCTAATACTTAAAACTTTCAAAAGTGACAATGTTTGAGACTTATAAATATGTCTATCAAATCTATAGTAACAAAACTTGAGAAACTTTTGAAATAGCCATGATTATCTTCTCAAACTAGTAAGGAAATATAGGCTAGTTATTTAGTTAGAAATTAAACCAAAATATCACCTTCCCAAAATCACACAATCATGAAATGCCAACAACAAATTATGATCAAGTAGGTCATTAAATTATACTTAATACATTTATAATTTTTCCACTTGTCAAATCAATGAAGTAGGACCTTGATATTATTATTTAATGATTTTAAATTAGGCTATTGTGTTGAAATAAAAATTTAAGATAAAGTCAGAATTTAATCAAGGGTATGTACACATGACTTTAATTTCATAATTTAATGTACATGTTGTAGGGGAGGCTGTAATTGTTTGTATAAATTCTACAACATAAATTAATGTAAATTTCATTATATGAATTTTTTAATGTTTTAAATTGAATGTGTCTTCAAATGAAATGTATTTTGAATTTGTGCATGTTCAATGTAATTTATAACTTTCAAATTGTGTACATTATTTAATTAGTTTGTTGATATATATTTTTTATTTTTTAACATGCAGTTGTCAGTTCATTGAATATGGAGCCTGAATTTAACATAAAGGATTTTATACCTAATGAACAACCTAAAGATCCCATACATCCACATCCGCCACCAGAACAAAACCCCACAACTCCACCCTCTCCACCTCCTAACCCCCACGCCCTATAGTAGATCAAACTTAGTTAAGAGAAAGCATTAGAGCAAACCTTAATGTGATTCAGGAAAATATAGATTTGATAAAAAATGAGCCTAACATCCCCCCCATATCACACGGTTTCCATCTTCAATGTAAACTATTGCCAATTATGTTCATTTGTTTGAAATGTGCAAAATTCATGTAAATAATAACATTAAATTAATATATATATATATATATATATATATATATATATATATATATATATATATATATATATATATATATATATATATATATATATATTCAAGAAGTGTTTAGTGTAGATGCATGATCACACGATGCCTGAATCTCAATATGTTCATGTTTGTATTTCAAGTGTTGTAGAATTGGGCTCACATTTTTTGGTCAAGTACAAACCAATATATATTTTAATTTATGTGGACATATCTAATTTAATTTGAATTTGTACACATGCGTGAAATGATATATTGTATCTAGATGTAGGGAGGTCATGAGATACTGAGTACCAACCAACCACAAGTTGTGGTAAGCGCTCCTGAGTCATCGTCAGCTCAAGTGTGTGCTTTCAAAAGTTTGTTAAGTTTAAAATAAACACACATCACAAATCTAATTTAATTTGAATTTTTACACGTATGAATGATCTATACATTGTTGTATCTATATGCAAGGATTTTATGTGATACACATGGTGGGTGCACCTGAGACATCGTCAAATTTTATGCATGGGCAATCTCAGGTGCATGATCATGAGGTCATATCATTCGAGGTTGTAAATTTTACTAAATCTCCTATACAATTTTTAGATACCTTTTAAATATATATATTCAAGGTTCTAACATATTGTTTGCTTTATTTGAATAGTAGGAAATAGTAGATCAAGCATTTGGACCTTCTCAATTGACAGTTATGCTACCCATTGAACAAAATGTGCTAGTAGATTCACATGATCATATGGTAATTTATGCATACTAAAAATCATTTTTACTATATTTACTAGATATTTAATTAAATTTATTTTTATCAAGTTTATATGTTAAATTAAAGCAAAAATTTTACATAACCTTAATTCTAATTTCAAGTTTCTTGTACTCTTCTATAGCATGATACGGGTACATCTTGTCCATGTGGAGCAAAGAGGAGACTCGATTTGGCTAATCACCCTGATAGTTAGATGGTTTTAAATTTTATGGACTATAGATCTAGTTTTATTTCATATAGACATCTAAACTAGAATGATGCAAGACTCATTCCAAGAGACCCTAATCACATTAGAAATGAATCTTAATAACATACGAACCTTCCTTAGGCTGAAAATAGAGAGAAAATGGAAGATGGAATCACTTTGAAAACAATTCCTTAGGCTTGCTTTGATGGCTAGTTGCATCTCCTCAACCTAGATTTCTACATGACTCTCCATAGGCATCCATTATCAACCCTTTGCAATGTGAGATCTTGGACAAAAAGTGAACTTGAAAACCTACAAAAACCCTAGCTTGCTGCCCTAAAGCTTCAACTTTATTGTAGATAGACTTATGAATCTTCTTGTGGAAGATATTCAACACTTGGCTCTTGAATTTATTTGTTGAAATGACTAAATGTTGTGAAAAATGACCTAAAAACTTATATTTATAGGAATTCATACCTAATTATTCATTATTTTGACCTCACTGGGTCACATCCATCGAAAATTAGAATTAAGTTAGTGATTTTCTCACTCAAAATTGAAAAATCCCCCAAAAGGGACTAAGTCGGCACCCTGGGCGACTTAGTCCCACCAAGGGTTTTTAAGGTGGTTTTTCTAGAATTTAAATGATTTGAATGTTGTTTGTAGGGATTTGTATGATTTGAGGGTGGAATAAGCCTCAAGGTCCAAAATAATGAGTCTTAGGGGCCTATAAATGGTAAGTTTAAGGAATGATTAATGCAAGGGTGCCAAAATAGGTCCAAATTAAGCGCAAAATTGCCTCTTTCTTCAAGAGTATATAATTTTTTGTGACACAATTATATCGATTAATATGATCATGTTTGTGTTTATTTATACCAGTTGAATTTAATATGATGATTATATATATGCTCAATTATGATTGTGTTATGCTCATTTTGATGATTATATGCACTCATGTATGTATATATATTTTATCTAATTTTCAAGTAATATGCACTATATAAATTCTTATCTAGAATCAAATTCCATATATATTTACATGTCATTGTTGAATTAAGTTTAGAAATATCTTAAAATTATTAACTCTTAAATTTCAATAATTTATCACATGGTTAGGTGACAAATTAAAACATTCCTTAAATAGTTTAGATCATATTCATAATAAATTAAGGGCAGGTAATTGTTGATGGGTGTTTTAGCACTTCTCAACACATGTAATGAATAAGTGCATCACCTCTCTTGAAAGACAACTTCCTACAAGCGAATTGCAAAAAACTATCCCAAGGTCTCTCGGGTGTCAGGTCGTGACTTGCTTGGAATGTCTCAGTTAGTTGATGTGATTTTTTGGTAATCATTGTTACCTGGTTTACACCATCAGGCTCAATCAGGCAAGCATCTATGTTGCAGGTGTCATAAGGGTCAAATGGGATCTCTCCATCGAAGGTTTTTCATGCTAGGTTCCCTCTTGAACAATTTCTGCCCACATTTTTACCATGTTGCATTGGTTGTTCCCTTAGTTTTTGCATTCTCTATATCCTGGTTCCTATCGGCATAGGTCCATGAATGTTTCCCCAACTCAGGTTATGTTTTATACATCGGATGAGTCTGTGTTGCCTATCGGCAAGACTCATCTGACGTCATGGTGATCAGAAGGATTCTGCATACTTCATTCAGCTGGACACTTCGTTTGTTTTGGTGACCGTGGGGTTACTATCGGCATATGTTTTTACCGTCGGGGTTGTGTCTTACCGATTTTATCATCTCTCCCAACTAGGTATATGGTGATTCATCGGCGGAGCCTTATTCTATCAAAATGGGTCTCAGCGAAGTTTTCTTGTTTCACCGATTGGAGGAGCAAAATATATCATATCGGCAGGAATTTAAGTTTTCGTGGGGATGTCATGGCGACTTCTCTTTGTCTTACCGACAGTGTGCAAGGAGGCCGTATATCATATTGGCATGAGTTCATTTTTGTCTCATTGATAGATGCAGAAGGATTTACTCATCGGCGTAATTCGGGGCGATCGCCATAAGGTCTCGACAACTGACCTTCGGTCTTGCCGATGGAAGACATGAAGGATCCTAGTCGGCATAACAACTTCCTTGTCTCGGCAACTCTCAATGTATGAGGCCTTTTGGCATAGCAGATGTAGTCTATGAGAGGTCTCTTCGATGGGAAAAAGCTATAGCGACATACTTGTAACAGATAGACTCATCGGTGGGGGATGCATTAGGTCTTAGTGACCTGTGAGCAGGCAAGGTCTTTCAGAATAACAGGGTGCATTCTGTATAATGTCTTGCCAATAATAGGATGTCACAGCTATGGAAAATGGATGGTCTTGTCGGCAGGATAAAGCATGGGTCTTGGCGACTAAAGGTTTTCTGTTCGGCAGAGGTTATTTTCTTCGACAAAGGGTCTCAGAAAATGCCTCAAGTTTCACCGAAGTCACAAGGAGCCCAACACAAAAGATGGAGGCCTTGATATCTAGTTTTCGGCGGGAGTCTCACCGATTATGAGTGACTTCACCGAGATCATCGAATATCGACATAGAGTCTTGCTGAAGTGGAGATGTCTCGCCGATAGTAAATGGATGGACAGCAGATGATGTTGGTTTTGGCATAGGTCTCAGCAAAGTAGGAGAAGCTGGCCAGGAGGTAGGGAGTTCACCACAGGATAAAGCCATCAGCAGGAGGTCTTGTTGACTTGGTAAGATCTCGCCGAAGGCCATAAGAAGCTCGAGCCCGGTGGAGAGGAATGAACTCAGGGTAAACAAATGGAGCTCGACATAGAGTCTCAGTGAACAGGGATGGTCTTGCTGACTGCAAGGAGACCTCACAAACATGAAGGGCCCACCAACTGATGATGTCGCTCGGAGGTTATGCCGGCAACGGTGGAGCCTCCAAAATAAAAAATAATAATTTTTTAGCTAAGGAAAGGTTCTCTATATAACATCTTATCAAGACAGAAGTGTCACCCCGACTCAAAAAGCCCTCGGTGTAACAAAGCTTTCGCCGAGATGTCTCGGCGACTACAAGGGGGTCTCATTGGGAGTCTTGCCAAAGTAAAGTGAGGCGTGTGATTTCCAAAACTAAAGTGCCTTCGGCACAACCTCTTCCTGAATCTGTTTGTCTTGCCAATGGTTTTGGCGGTATCAACGTGACTTTTAAGGGCTGCAAAGACACTTGATTGCATTGGCAAGACACTTTCAGTGTCTTGCCGAGATGCGATTCCATTCAAGGGACTTCTGACCAGCTGCAGGGCTGCGTGGTTTTCACTCGGCCAATCAGAGAAATCTAAGGGTAAACCATGGCAGTCCAAAGAGCGTGGACAGGATGAAGGGCCACATGTATCTATTGCAGGATCAGAGCATTCATGGTGCGACTGAAGTAGCTCAACTAGACATGATGGATTGAATAAATGTGGTAGCTAAAAGAATATCTAAAAGGGGCTTCTAGGAGTGGTTCTTTACACTGACACCAACAACAGGAACACGCAAGATCTTTAGCATTAACTCTGCAAAAGATCTAGGGGAAAATCTATCCCAAATCAGGCTATTTTTGTAAGCCCTAAGGGGCCGACGTATCAGTTTGTATATAAGGTATTTTTTGCCTTTTTGTAAATAGTTCTGATGGCACACTCTGAAGAGTTAGTGATTTTCAATCAATCCTTTCTCAGTCAATGTATATTTTCTGTAACTCAACTGAAATCTTGAATACAACACATAAATTTACCTTGGAAGTTTGTTTTCATGTTTGTATGCTTCTCATTTTTGTTCTTTCTTTTTTGAGTTTGTAGTTTTTAACTGTGTTTTCAAAAAAATTGTACTCATATCTTAGAGTTGTGAAAAATAATCTTTCCTTCCTAAGATACGTACGTAGACCAAACCTGTTAGAAAGACAAGCATTAAATCTGAAAGATGTTTTTATGAGAACAACCACTAGGCTTTCAACTGTATGTTCTTTTTGTGCTCATTTCATGATTTCTCATCATTCGGTGTATCATCCTAGTGTGGTCTTTCAATTTATGCATCTTCTTCCCCTTTTCTTTCAAAGAATCAATAGTTTAGGTGATACCCAAAGGAAGCTTGCCTTCTTCGGAGGTTCATTTCAGCTATAGGTGACCCACAGCCTTGAAATGATTCCATGTTGCTCTAGAATGCTCAATTTTTTGTAAACTTTGCATAGGGTACAATTCTAGGTGACAACAGTTTCTGGCACGCCTGGTGGGACAAAAAAAAATTTTAACTACTGGTTTGGTATGCAACCAGTGAATTATCAGGCTTTATAGAAGCCCTTTGGCATACTTGGCAACTCCACAAAGAGGAAGAACTCTAGAAGATACATGCCTTCTATAGTATATGGAAAGAGTTTGAACAAGAAGTAGCTCAAGCCCTTTTGAATACTTGCAACTGTCACCACCAAGAAGATGAGACAGAGGTTAGGAAAGGAAAAGAACAAGAATCATCTATTCTAGAAGAACTCAGTCCACTCCTCCACCTGTAAGATCTCATTTCATTGCACCAACAAATCCACTTCAGATACCTCCAATGGCCACCCCAAGGAATCAACCCTTTGTTGCTTTCAATGGAGGGAGTCCTTTGAACTTGGCACAACATAATGATATTCCAATGGCAGTCTTGAAGATTCTACCAATTTTCATGGGAGAAGATCAAACTACTCCCATTGAACATTTAAGAGACATGGCTTTGTTATGCGGAGTCCATCACATAACCGAAGATGTTGCAGTAAGATTGCTAGCTATTTCACTGAAAGGAAGAGCTATGCAGTGGTACAGGAGCCTACCAGTCAGTTCAATTGCAACATAGGATGACTTTGGAGAAAAATTGCACAAGCAATTCCAAGACAGGTCTGACAACTTGTCTCTTTTGGAGCAACTGACTACCATTAAGAGGGCTCCACAAGAGCAGATGAATGACTTCAATTTTAGATTTCAAAGGACTTGGGATAGAATCCCTGCAATGGTGAGGCCACCTCCAGAGTATGCGTTTCTATACTTTTTGAGAGCTCTAAACAGTGATATAGCTGTTATGATACAGTCAATGGGGGGAGTATCTCTGCTAGATGCCTTTGAAACAACTATTAGAGCTGAAAACAACTTAATACAAGCTAGTAAGCTTGCTCCCAGGCCACCAATGCCAATATTCCCACAAATTCATGCAAATATTCCTTTGCAAATGCCTCCTTTCACACCTCTGCCAACTGTTGTCCCAACATTGACAAGTAGGAAAGTGTTGCTTCAAGCTCATCAAATGAATTACAAGAGATCAAAAGTCTTTTACAGACTTTTGGTAACAAGTTGGTAAACTTGGAAAAGCAACAGACCTATTCCAGGCCTTATCAATAGCAAAATCAGGCCTCAAGTCTGCCTTTTCAAGGTCAGTAGTAGCAATTCCAAGGGAATAGACAGCAGTATTAGGGCAATTATCAAGGCCTAAGACAGAGTGTGAACACAAGGCCTTTTCAGGCCTATGCTCTAGCACCTTTTAGTGCATTAAGGGACTTGGTTCTCATCAAAACAATTTAGCAGCCGATTATGAGTGGTGCTACCCTTGTAACCGGCCTCATAATCAAGCCACTTATTCAAATGGACTCATCAATTAGGCACTTATGGTGCAGAATACTTTGAGTTCACAGCAGAGTGCATGCAATGATGCATCCTCACAACAACAGGCTCAGCTTAGTAATGATGCCACCCTACTTAACTGGCAAGGTCAAGAGTTCTGTGGACTGAATGATGATAGTTCTCGAATTGCAGCCAACACCAGAGCAAAGAAGAGAGCATTTGAGCTAGGTCAAGTAGCATACAAAGGAAAGGTGGCAGCTGTGGAACCATCTACCTCTCGAGTGACTAGTGGTTGGCAAAGAGATTAGCAACTCCCAGACAAGGAGCAGTCACGCTTACAAGCTGACCATATTGGCATAAAGGTACACAATAAAAATCCAGTTGCACCTTTTAACATTCTTGATAGCATGAGAAAGACAAATGTAACTATGTCTATGTGGAATTCTTTAGTCATCCCCAGTCAAAAGGATATGTTACAATCAACCCTATCAAGTTTGAAAATATGTGATGAGTCTGAGCCCTCAATAGGTCAGGTTAGAGCCATGTTAACAAATGATTCTCAGGGAAATGGTCAACAACCTTACATAGTGAATGAAAAAAGAGTTAAACCACCTCCTTTCTATGTGTCAATGATCATTGGTGATAAATTAGTCCATAACTGTATGGTAGATAGTGGAGCTAGCAACTCTGTCATGCCAAAACAAATTACAGATAAACTTGGACTAAAATACCAGCCTTTGGAGAAGGGAGTGATCCAATTGGATGGCACTTCGGTTAACACATTAGGTATTATCAAGGACTTAAACCTCACTCTCCATGCTTGTCCAAACTTTTCAGTCCCTCAAGACATATGCATCATAGACCTTCCACCTCTCTTTTCCTTGTGTTTATCTAGAGACTTTATAGCCAAGATAGGTGGGTATGTATCAGCTGATTGGTCACACATGTTATTTAGAAAAAGATATGGGACTAAATTTACCATCAAGTCTAAAAGGTTGGCCAAAGACCACATTGAGCCATATAACCCAAGCCCCATAAATGCTGCTCCTTCCACTGCAAATGCAAATTATTTTGTTTCTACTGATAATGAACTAGTTGTTGCTCAAGAACTCCAATCAAAAGTTGTTCTTGACATGCTGCTGCATGAATGGGCAGCTAAGAATGTATCAGACAACCCTGTAGACCTCATTCAAGATGCTAGTATGGGAAACTATGTCATTCTTGAGCCTGATACAGAGATTCCAAACTTAGAGAAAGATGCAGATTAGTTATTGCAACCACTTAATGGACTTTGGGAGATGTTCTTTGATGGTTCTAGAAGTAAAAATGGAGCAGGAGGAGGTGCAATGCTTGTGTCTCCTCAAGGTGATAAATACTACTCTGCATTTCATTTTGCTTTTGTATGCTCCAATAACACCACTGAGTATGAAGGCCTTGTTCAAGGTCTAGAATGGGCAAGAAAGAGAGGAATAACCAACTTGAAAGTCCATGGAGACAACAAATTAATTATTAATCAAGTAAGGGGCCTGAATGTTGCTAAAAATGACATATTAAAGTCCTATAGAAATAGAGTGTGGAACATGCTCAAAGATTTTGATGCCTTTAATTTAGTGTCCATCCCAAGAAATCAGAACAAGCATGTTGACAGGTTCACAGCCATTGGAGCACAGTTTGATATTCCAAATGACTTCAGAAAGGAGAAGGTGCAGCAGTATGTGAAGGTTGTGGTCAGACCCTCAATTCCTGACAACAACATTCACTAGCAAGTCTTTGACAGTGATGAGCAGATCCTTTCCTTCTTGCTTGAAGAAGATTAGTTCTCCATGCTGAATCAGGTAAAACTCAATCAGCAGTATGGTGATCAAGTCATACAGCTGAAGACAAACAAATTTCCCAAAGGCCTGGTTACCTTAGAGTCAATTTTCAGTACTAATGATCAGCTAAAATGGGGCAAGGCCTGCTTGCAAATTAAACAAGAACACTATGAAGAGCTGGAGATCTTCAAGGGTAAGCTCCTTAAGATAGGCAAAATCTATTCACCTAAGGATAGACAAGATTTTGTTGCTTTGTGCCAAGAATTTCATGATGTCTTTGCTTGGGAGTATTTAGATTTGAAAGGATTTGATCCCCATATTGCTCAGCATACGATTGAATTAGAACCTGACACCAAGCCAGTAAGGCAGAAACAAAGGCCTTTGAATCCCAAGCTCAAGCCCTTAATGATTAAGGAGTTGACTAAAATAGTTGAGGGGGGTATTGTCTTTCTTATCAAGCACACCTCTTGGGTCTCCAATCTTGTACCGGTTAGGAAGAAAAGTGGTGAGATAAGGCTCTGTGTACACTTTAGGGATCTTAACTGATCCTCTCTAAAAGACCACTACCCATTGCCCTCCATGGAACGAATCTTACAGGAGGTTGCTGGTTTTGAAAGGTTTTCATTGTTAGATGGTTTCTCAGGATATAATCAGGTGTTGGTTAAAGAGGAAGATTAGTTTAAGACTGCTTTTACAACTAAATGGGGCACCATGGCATACAAAAGGATGCCTTTTGGTTTGTCCAATGCTGGTGCCATGTTTCAGAGAGCTATGGACATGGCGTTTCAAAGTTTGATCAACAAAATCATACTGATTTACCTAGATGACATAACAGTGTATTCTAAGAATGCTGATGAAAATTTGTTACATCTTAGGCAAGTGTTTGAAAAATGCAGAGAGTTTGGTGTCTCTCTCAATCCAAAGAAGAGTATCTTTACTGTCCACGAAGGGAAATTATTAGGACACATAGTGTCAAAGCAAGGAATTACTATTGACCCTGAAAGAGTCAGAGCCATACTTGAGTTGCTGTTGCCTAATCATAAGAAGGGCCTACAGAGCTTTCTGGGCCATATCAACTTTCTAAGAAGATTCATCCCTGATGTTGCAAATTTGTTACAACCTTTGACATCTATGTTAAAGAAAAATGCAATCTTTAGTTGGACAAAGGATGCCAATAATAGTTTTGAAAAGGTCAAGGAGGCCTTAGCAGCAGCTCCCACACTAGTAAATCCTAATTTTTCCAAAGACTTTTATCTGTATGCTTATGGTAGCACAAATAACATTTATGTAATATTGGTTCAAAAAAATGAAGAGAATTTAGAGCAACCAATAGCTTTCTTCAGCCAAGGTTTAGTCGACTATGAACAAAAATACTCCTTTGTGGAGAGGCACGTTCTTGCTGTGATCAGAAGCCTTAAGAAATTCAAGCCTTTGGTCTCTCATAATAGAATTCATATCATGGTGGCACCCTCAAGTGTGAAAGAATTCTTATTGAATAAGGATTTGAATGAAAAAAGAGCAGGATGGATCACTAAAGTCATGGAATACGATGTAGATATTAGGGTCACCAAGCTCGTTAGAGGTAAAGGTCTTTGTGAACAACTTGCTATTGGGTTGAATAGTGATATTGAGCTAGAAAAATATGTTACCCTTGCTAATGTAGATGAGGTTCAGAATGCTCAAGATGATGTACCTATAGAGACAACCAATTTGGTCCAATATATGACCCATTTCTTACAGATTAGTGAATTCCCATTAGGATTAAATAGAGCTAAAAGGAGATACTTCAGATTGCAATCCATACCATATGTGCTGATAAATAATGCTCTCTTCAAAAAGGATCTAAGTGGTGTCCTATTAAGATGCATTCACAGTGACCAAATTAAAAGAGTGCTTCATGAGTTTCATGATGGAGCTGCAGGAGGTCACTTTGCTCCCAGAACTACTACCTGGAAGGTCATCAGGGCTAGTTACTACTAGCCCAGCTTGTTCAAGGATGCGTATTCCTAGTCAAGAAAGTGCATCAAGTGTGCCCTATTTTTGAGAAAGGAAAAGTTGCCAGCTATGCCCCTGCATCTGATTCAAGTAGAGCAACCCTTCATGCGATGGGGCATTGATTTCATCGGTCCAATAAACCCACCTTCCAGTGCTGGTCACAAGTGGGTACTTACAGCCACAGACTACTTTACAAGGTGGATAGAAGCAATAGCCTTGAAAGAAGCACGGGAGTCTTCAGTCTTGAGCTTCTATGAAGATATAGTCACCAGGTTTGGAGTGCCTAACTCCATCATCTCTGATAATTCCCTTGCATTTGTGGGATTAAAATTGACCGATTGGGCTGTTAAGCACGACATTCATTTGAACACCTCCTCAAATTATTACCCTCAAGGTAATGGTTTAGCCGAAAGCACGAACAAGAACCTCATCAAGATTATCAAAAGAACCATAGAAGACAACCAAAGGACCTAGCCCAGTAGTTTAAAGAATGCACTTTGGGCAGATAGAGTGACCCCTAAGAGGTCTATTGGCAATTCACCATATATGTTGGTCTATGGAAAAGAGGCAAGATTGCCCCTATCTATTGAGCTACCAGCTCTAGGCATTGTTCATCAATTGGAAGTGCTTGAGGGATAGGATCCCATGTCTGTAAGATATGCAAAGCTCATGGAGCTTGAAGAATCAAGGGACAAAGCAATGAAAACTTTGGAGGATCATCAGCTCCAGACAAAGAAGACATTTGACAAAAGGGAAACAATGAAGGTTTTTCAGGGTGGGAGACCTTGTGCTGAGTGGGATGTTCTCAAAAGTAGACCTGGCCATCACACTAAATTTGATAATATGTGGACAGGTCCATTCATCATCAGAGATTGCAAAGAACACAATGCGTATCAACTAGCTACAACAAAAGGTGAAGTGCTTCCTATCCCAGTCAATGGGATACACCTTAAGCCTGTCTTCAAATCTGACACAGTCTATCTATTGTAAATAATAGTGTAGGTTTTATGTTTTCCATAAGTGCTATTTCAACACAGTATATATCTTCTCTTTTTGTTTCCCCTGTCTTGCCGTTTTGGCCACCTATTGTGTCCTATAAATCTTATGAGGTTGGGGCCATGTGCAAGCTGATGTTTTAATTGTCCTCTGAGTTTTCTAACAAATCCATGCCCAATGGATAGGCCTAGGCTACCGGTCTTCATGTTTAGCAGGAAAACATCTCACAAAAATTGCCAAAATTTTTACCTAGTTTACACCCTCAGGCTCAATCAGGCAAGCATCTATGTTACAGGTGTCATAGGGGTCAAATGGGATCTCTCCATCAAAGGTTTTTCATGCTAGGTTCCCTCTTGAACAATTTCTGCCCACATTTTTACCATGTTGCATCGGTTGTTCCCTTAGTTTTCGCATTCTCTATATCCTGGTTCCTATCGACATAGGTCCATGAATGTTTCCCCAACTCAGGTTACGTTTTCTGCATCGGATGAGTCTGTGTTGCCTATCGGCAAGACTCATCTAACATCATGGTGATCAGAAGGCTTCTGCATACTTCATTCAGTGGGATGCTTCATTTGTTTTGGCAACTGTGGGGTTTCTATCGGCATATGTTTTCATTGTCGGGGTTGTGTCTTACCGATTTTATCATCTCTCCCCGACTAGGTATATGGTGATTCATCGACAGAGCCTTATTCTATCAGCATGGGTCTCAGCGAAGTCTTCTTGTTTCGCCGATTGGAGGAGCAAAATATATCATATCGGTAGGAATTTAAGTTTTCACGGGGATGTCATGGCGACTTCTCTTTGTCTTACCGACAGTGTGCAAGGTGGTCGTATATCATATCGACATGAGTTCATTTTTGTCTTGTCGATAGGTGGTGGAAGGATTTACTCATCGGCATAATTCAGGGCGATCACTATAAGGTCTCGGCGACTAACCTTCGGTCTCGCAGATGGAAGACATGAAGGCTCCTGGTCGGCGTAACAACTTCCTTGTCTCAACGACTCTCAATGTATGAGGCCTTTCGGCATAGCAGATATAGTCTATGAGAGGTCTCTCTGATGGGCGAAAGCTATAGCGACATACTTATAACAGATAGACTCATCGGTGGGGGATGCATTACGTCTTAGTGACCCGTGAGTAGGCAAGGTCTTTCAGAATAACGGGGTGCATTC
>VDFB02310480.1:0-96048 GCA_007258455.2 Sequoia sempervirens | reverse complement strand
GTGATGATATGTTTGAGGTGAGGTTCACTCTCAATCCTAATCTGGGTAGGAATTTCCCTCCATGGTAGCCACATGTGTGAAAAGTTGAGGGAGAGATATCCCCCTATACTTTTCATTAAATCTCTGCTCAACAGCATACCTTAAGTCTCGGGAATGTTTGCTACTTGAATATCCATATTGGTTAAAATCCTAGGGTTAGACCCTACTTGCACATGTACATTTCTCAATTCTCCAACTAAATTAACCTTTGTTTTTTCAAGTTGGATGACCTTCTTGTTTGTTTGGATAGGGTTCAATCCCAATTTCTTGCATATAGAAAATGGAATCACATTGCCAGAAGCCCCTAAATCTAGTAGAAAATTATGTAGGTTCTTCCCACAGATTCTCAAACTTAAAAGAAATGGTGGGGTACCTACCTTTCTTCTGAAAAAGGTTGTGTTCATGTCTACAACGAGTGTCGCCTTGGTTTTCCCTTTTGATTTATCAGCTTCTTCCAAAGCTTTCAACACTATCTCTCGTTGGGGAGGGCACCACTCTAGGATGTCAAAGTATGATAAAGAGGTTTTATGTTTCTGCATCTCAAAAACAATATTAAATTCTAGGTTATAGCTTGCATTACATTTGAAAGCACCAAATGAATTACCTTCGTTATGGGAGTCAGGTGAACCCCTCGGTGGAGGAGGGTTGTTATCAGCACCCTGATTCAGAGGCACCATATGGTTAGGTGGTGCTGATATAGTGAACAAACCCTTATTCTGATTTCTTAAAAAGTGTCCTCCCTTTTTCTGAAAGGCTTGGGCATCATACACATCTTCCTCTGGTTCATTGTCATTCTGCATTGGGAATGAAGGTTCTTCTTCAAAGAGGTCATAAGTCATTGTTGTATCCACTGAGTCACCTCCTTTATTTGAATTCCCTTGGAACATTTGGGCATCTTCCTGTGCCATCTTCATGACCTTCTCCATTTTAGGGCAGTTTACCTCAGAATGAGTTGTAGTATCATGCAGACTGCACCAGTTAGTCATAAAATTGAGGTCAACCACATTTGCAGTATGTGGCTTGTCCTCATTAGCTTGATAATTGTGAGAAACCCCACCGTTATTTCACCCCGTATTCCATTTTCGGTTGTTATTTGGCCTCTGGTTATATCCTCTATTTTGATTTTGATAGCCTTGGTTAGGGGATTTTTGGCCTTGATAATTCCTCTAGCTATGATTGTAGTTGTTCTAATAATTACCTTGATTGTTATTACTCTGATTAGGGTAATTACCTTGGTTCTGAGAGGGGTTCAGTTTAAGCTGAGCCATATCATTTGTGACTTGAGACAGAGTTTTCTTCAGGGTCTCTAGCTCGTTTGTGAGTTGAACTGTCCTTTCACTCTCGGCATTCTTAGCAATAGGTGGCTAACCAACAAGATTTGGTTTCCCTCTTGATTATGATGGCCATGCTGACTGTGACGAGCCTGTGATTGTTGAGAGAAGTCAGGAGCTCCATTGGCAAAGAATGGAATAGGAGATTGAGTCTGCAACTCAGATATAGGCCAATAATAGGAAGGAGACATCCCTAGGATAGTATTGAATAAAGGGGTTGAATTAGGCATCTGATACCCCATTGAACGAAAACCTCCTCCCAAGTTTCCTTGTTGAGAGCTAGTTTGTTTTTGCAGCTTGATGGCTAGATGATAGACTTTAGATAGGGAATCAATACCTGCCGGCTGATAAGTCCTTTGTAGGAACAGGCCAAGAAAAGAGTCTATAACTCTAAAATATGCTTGAATGGCGTTATTCTCAGCAACTAGATAGGGGTCCTTCAGTCTCCTATACATTCATTGAAACCTGGTATTAAACAAGGGCAGGGATTCACATGGCTCCTTCCTAATGGTAGAAAATTGGTGGAACAAAATGGCCAGATCCACATAAACTCTAAACTAATTGATGAAAGAATTCTCTAGGTTTGTCCAACTCACAATAGAAGCTTGTGGAAGATTTAGGTACCAGTTGTATGCCATATCCCCTAAGGAATAAGGGAACAACCTACAAACTACATCATGGTGGGCTATTTGGGCTCTGTTACAAGCGTCCGTAAAAGCTTGTATGTGCTCTTCAACACTCCTTGATTCACCATGAATGTATTTGGGAAAAAATCTCTCTAGATTCTTAGGCATATCATGAAATCCTCTAGGAATAGTCCCCAATGGAGAAGGATTATTCATAAAGAATGCCATTGGTGGTGGTGGTGGGGGTTGAGCCAACTATTGGATGGAACTTGAGAGGGAGTCGGTGGTGGATTGACAGGTATCCATTGTGGTATTGGTGAAAATCTTGGTGGAGTGAGTGGAGCTGACAAGGGTGGTATAATGGTCACCCCAGTCTTGTGAATCTTGTGTCTTGTTGGGGTCTTGAGTTCTATCAAAGGTGGTGGATTGTCAGTTGATCGAAGAACTTTATGGGACTTCTCTGGTGAGAAAAACCCAATATTATCCAGTTTTCTCTTCTAGCCCTCCTAGTGCCAGATTTGTTCATGGTGCCAAGTTGATCCACAACATGTAGGTAAGATAAAAAGTGAAATATCTCACCTCTCTTGAAAAAGACAATCAGCAATCAAACTGATCACCTCCCAAGGTCTTTGATGTTGGTTCACAATGTTGTTGTCTCACAAAGTGGTCAATATGGTTGTAATGTTCAAGGGACCTATTGGTTTTGAGCTTCTGGATTGTTATAAGATCAAACATACATTTAAACCTATTTTAACCGATGGTTTTAAAGAAATAAAAAAAAAAGATAGATTAAAGATTTTAAACTGAAGAGAATGTTAATTCATCCAACTAATCAGAATTGTTACCTCCCAAGGAATTCCTAAACTGAAACTACAGAACAAATTTAACTTGTAATTAATATAAAGTTTCATTCATTCATAGTGCAAACTTTAACAGTAGATTTCAAATCATCATTTAAACAAAACATAAGATAAAATTTCATTCCTTGAAAGCTTTCCAAATCAAATAATTAAACCATGATAAATACCATTCTGGAGCACAATATGAAGTAGATTTAAATCTGGCTGCTTCTACTGTTGATGAAACAGATAAACAACATTTACAAATCTAGCAAGATCACTAGTGTACAGAAAACTCATGTCTTCGAATTATCTCCATCTATAATAAGAAAATATAGAAGATACATCACCTCCTCCTACTAAACTTAACTTCTCCTATGTTTCTGCTCTCAAGTTTTTATCTACCTTCTAACCCTAACTGCTAATAATAATAACCAAAAGGAACACTTGATAAAAAAAAGATCCTTTTCTAAAGAGGCAAAAATGCCATATATACACGCACGTCCAAAATAAGTCGGCCTCGTTTTAGGGTTTACAAAATAAGTTGGTTATAGAAAAATGGGTTTGAACAAATTCAATGATGCATTAAATGTGTACACTCTATTTATGTCAAAAAAATATCGCTCTCAGGCATGGTTTCCAAATCTTTTACAACCATCCTCCTTTACTCGCAGCCCTTGCATCCGCCATTAAGACTTCACGTGTTTCATCTTTTCCCTCGAAAACTGTTCCCACAAAGCTACTTTGAATGTTCTGAAGCATGGTCATTAATATCAATCTACTTTTTCCAGTAGACATCCCATCTGTCATTTAAGACTCGCGGCTTCTTCCTTTCTATCTAGTTCTTTAGAGATCATACTTATCTTTCTGATGTCAATTTACAGCAGCAAATTCAATGATCAACCTTGTTCAGAACATGCCAGTTACAATTCTCTCTAAATTAAATTCATACACACTGATCACACACCACTGTTCACCAAACCGATCATCATCTTTGATTACAGAGTATATCCATATCACTCACAATCTGTTGATCTTCCTCACAGGAATGGTCACAACAGTCTAACTGCCAACGATTCGCCTTCAACTTCCTCTGATTGGTTGAACACATACCACGTAGGATCTTCAGACGATCAAAATTCGTTCAAGCATAATCGCATGTCGGTGAGACACTAGTCATGTCTCCCCGATACTACAATGCTCCACTGACGCTATCGGCATAACTTACAACTATCGGCAAGAGGTCATAACAAGCTGCAAGAATCATACCGATATCCAAGACCATCGTCCAAACTATCTCTATTGGAAAGATCAGTGAGACCTCTCACTAAAGTCCATAGCAGACTCATCGGCAAGACTATCGCATTCGCTATGAGACATATAGAGCCCTTAAGTCTTATCGATGTCAAAACACCTATCGGCGAGACCATCAGTCATCAGCAAGAGTCTCCCCTATGACAACCTTGTGAACAACTATCAGCGAGAGTTCTCCCCGGGCGGAGAGAGATAGAAAAACTCATAGTGATCGAAATGTCTTGCCAATGACTCCCATCGGCAAGATAGAAACAACGTCTCGACGACCTAAGCATTTCAAATGAATAGAATACAACTGCTAGTCAGCAAGTTTTCCAGAGGGTCTCACCGACTTTACTCTTTCAGGAGTATCATGCCAGTAAGAGTGAGGCACGTTTTCCAATAGACTTCCTTCAGAAACAGTGTCAGATGTTCTCGACATGCTTTAATCCTATGAAACAATTCCTTTATTAGTCCTCTAAAGCATAAAAAATATCATCATCCCACCTTTCATATATCCTTCATTTAATTATACTTAGCAAAAAGAAACTCAACTCTGGCGGAGGCAGAACCAAATCCGAACCAAAAACATACTTTCCTTTAATACCGGTGAGGGCGGAGCCAAGATGAAATCAAAATTGGGACCGAATTCAGAACGGGAACTGAATATCGAAATAACCATCATTTCCAAGTTTAGCTCACAGTCTGAATCCACATCCGAAAAAAGAAAAGTAACCAAATGAGGAAAGTGAAATTGGTAACAACTCCATATCCTAAATCCATTTTGAACCTGGCCCCAAAAAAGAGACCAAACACAAGGAACAAACATAGAAACAAACGCAAGCGGGATCAGAGCAAAAACCGATCCCGAGTGAACCATAACGGGGGCAGGATCAAAACCAAATCTGACACTAAATTTTTTCAAAGTTTTAGGTTCAGATTCCATCCCAACCCCACCTCCCACAACATACAAAGAGACAACGATAAAAAAATATGAGAAAGAAGAAAAAGAAGGGGAGAAAACACCTCATGACCAAATGCAAGGAACAAAGGAAAAACAAACAAACAAGTTCGGCAGAACCGAGACTGGAACAGAACCGGGACCTGGAACTTCAGAAAAGTTCCAAAGTTTGATTTCAGTCTACATTCCGCTTCCACCAAAATAAACAAAAGAATTGGTGGAATCGAAACTGGGAACGGAACGGAAACCAGAACTTGGAAGAAATTCCAAAGTTCAGTTTCGGTCCTGGTTTCGTGTCTACCAAAACAAACAAAAGAACTAAACAAACGCAGAAAACTGGTGGAACCAGAACTGAAAGGGGAAACAGAAATGGAACTTAGAAAAAATTCTGAAGTTTGGTTTCGGTCCCAGTTCCACGTCCTCCAGAACAAAATAGAAAATGCCTAAGGCAGGAAACAAAACACCAAAGGAAACAGAACAGAACAAGGGGGACCTATTTTAAATAAGTTTAAAATGGGGTGGTTATGCAAGGCATAACAAGTCTACCCTATGTTCTTTGCCCCACTCTAGGTCGAGCTCTACTTCATGGAGCACCCACTCCAAGACATCTATTTTGTGGTCTAGGCCCATTTTCCATGTCTCAACCAACCAATAATTATCCTTTTCTAGGGCCAACTCCTTCTCCTAGGTCTTCTTGGGATTCTTAAGGATGGCCTTGAGTTTAGGATATGTAATCCTGTATAGCTCGAGGAAGCTATTACAAATTCTCTCTATGCCCTCGAGTTGCTTTTGCACTTCCCAAAACTTATTGGTCGTTCAGATAGCATGGCCAATTCCCATATCACCATTGTAGATCACTCATCGGAACCACTCTTCAATAGCTTTCATCATGTTTTTTCTCCTCTCTAACTTGCTTATGTGTTCTTTGGAAAGCAACAAAGGCATGGTCGATGAAGTCGTTGGTAGCTCCTCAACAAAAGACCACTATTGTATGTAGGCAGTGAAATTTGCCACTTGTGCGTTCAACTCCTCCTTGGAGGACTAATCCTTTTTCATCTAATGAACAATTATGGCAACCGACCCCTGGAGCTGATCAATCTTTTGCTTCCTCGTAGCGGTTCCCAAGTCAATGGTAGAGATATTATAACTAATCCCCTCCCCTTTGTATCTGCTTGGGGTGGGGAATTTTCCACAGGTCCTTGATCTTGGTGCATCCATCATGATGTAGGATTGTCTCAATTTATTTTTTTTCCTTCTTTGCACCTATTTCAGCTTGTGCAAAGATATTCTCCAATATTTCTTTAGGATCCATGGGAATGGGGGTCTTCTTTTGTAGCTTCTTTTCCAACCATTCGAGCATTTGAGATCCCTCCTTTGGCAATTCATGATCATCTTCATGCTTTTCAATCATGATCTGAGATTAGTATTTGTGTTGTATCTTATTTGGTAGTGACCACGGAGGTGAATTCTACTCCCTAGAACTAGTATTTCATTTGATCTTTATCTTCCTCTCCTTTCAGAACTTTGGTAGACTTCTTCCCTTTATCTTTCTCCACCGACACCCTTGATGGTCCTACAATCGATTCCATAAATCCTACAAACAAAGGTGCATTTGTGCATATTCATGTATAAAATGAGGGGAGCATTAGTGAAATCCTAGAAACAATGGTTATATATGGTAATTCATCTTTCAAGATTATAACATTTATCAAAAATCATCATTTGGCTCTCGTTTTGGGAAGATGGAGCAATGCGGGCCTAGGGATGTAGGCTTCCCTGGGTTGGCAGCCATTTTGGAGAAGGCAGCAGGGAGGTGGAAAAGAGGGCACAATGGCCCACAT
Organism: Sequoia sempervirens; assembly: GCA_007258455.2. Classification (NCBI taxonomy): domain Eukaryota; kingdom Viridiplantae; phylum Streptophyta; class Pinopsida; order Cupressales; family Cupressaceae; genus Sequoia; species Sequoia sempervirens. Next base: position 89,118 of record VDFB02310480.1, on the reverse strand, counting down.
GTGGCCACCCGCATCAAGATTCCTACACCATAACTAGGGCCCACCAAGGTTCCAAGGCATTTGGATACATAGGTCCATCATTCATGAAGCTTCCTGAGTGTTAATGTAGTCATTTTGGTCATGTGGAGTCCAAGAGGGTCACGAGGAGGCTAGGGATGTCCTAGTTGTTTGGAGCTCTTACATTTGGAGCGACATTAGTGAGGTGAAGGTCCACATCACGAAGTCTCAAAGATACTTGGATGGTTTCGTGTGAGCCTCTAAGTTCAATTTATTTAGAGGTCATGTAGGTGGAAGCTTCGTGGGAGGGCGCCATGTAAAAACCATTTGGAATGGCCAAGGTGGAGTGACGACCTATGGATGGAACTCTATATTACCAAGCACACATTTATTTATCTACTTATTTGTTTCCACTTTTGAGGCTACAAAGGGAAATGGATAGCTCGAGGCCCACAACACAGATGAACGAAGCCTCATGGATGTTTTACGATGGTGGAGTGAAGGTGGCACCATACAACGAGCGTCTCGCATATGTGGGTCCGCAATGAACCTGTGCATTGATTGTTCACTTGAGGAGGGAAAGTCAGAAAAGATGGTTTCAGGCCCCGCAAGGCAGGCAGCAAGTTGAGAATAGTCGTTTAGAAATGGCAATCTAAAGATGGTGGCCCATACTAGAAAGATCGCATCGAACACTTAGCCATTTTGCATGTGAGGAAACCGAAGGGAAATAGGTGGCACAAAACCCATAGAGTGGATGATCGAAGGTGATCGGTCATTTGGAAACGACGAGGAGTAGGGGCGGCCTACGCATGGACCCTTGTAGTGTTCCATCCGCAAGGAAGTTTCAACTCGAGCGTTGCCTTGGTAAGCCTTAATAGCAACAAGGTTGGCAAGGTCTAGAGTCTACGAGGATAGGCCGGCTTAGTCGTTGATGATGATGGTACAAACAACAATGATGAAGGTGAGGAAGTCCACCAATAATTACTCGCAAACGGGTTCCAACACTTTATGACTTCTATGGACTTGAGACTAGCGGGACCCACAGGTCAAAGGGCATGTATTGGGTGGTCATTTTGAAACTATGAACAAAAATGAGCCACCTGCACATTGAAGTCTACAAAAGTAGACCCGCAAGGGCCCAAGGATCTTCAATTCTACATGTTTTTTTCTTTTTGAGTTTCAACAAATCCTAGTAGAGGGGGAGCGACCACCCGCATGTGTGGGCCCACCAAGGACAAAGGCCTCAAGTTTGTGTTTTAAAGTTCATAACTTCACACAACGATGAAGGGAGGTATGTAGGCTGCAAGGGCATGAATGCCTTGGTCAAGAACAACGAATGATGAGTCAAGTTTTGCAAGGCTCTAAATGGCCGATTTTAAAGGGTTTTCAAATTTTCAAAAGGTGGGTTTTGTGTGGGGTTTCATCCTTAACTGGCTACCTAAGAATTTAGTAGTTTCCCTTCTTAAGAGTTTTCAAATTTATAAAGAAAAAAAATTGGAGCAAGTGCGGCTAGGGCAATGGTGAACTCACCTAGAAGACCCGATGAAATGCAATGAAGAAGGTGCTTGAATTCGTTCTTGAAGTGTTGCGGGTGTAAAGGCGGTGACAAACAATAGGAGCTCTAACAATTTCTCAGCAACAGAGTGAAAATGCTAGATCGGTTGGCCTATTTATAGGATTTTAGTCATTAATTACTTGCATTTAATGCCAATACAATGGTCGACAAGGTTGGTAAGAACATCTATTTTGAAACAACCGATGGCAGGAAATGCAGAGCCCGTGATGCAGGCAACCGTCAAGAGTTTTCCATTTGGTAGGTCGACGAAGGGGACAACAATAGAAGATGTGGATCCTACAATGCAGGTGGACGCCTCAACTCAGCTGCTACAAAAAAGGTGAAAGATGAAAGGAATCTCGCATGGGGAAACTTGCAAAGGTGGACTCGCATCGAACAAAAGATGATAGTCTTGAGGACCTAAGGAAAATTTCCAGAGGAGCTCTGCAAAGGAAAAAAACATGAAAATTTCAAGGGTGGTGAAACTTGGCCAGCTTAAGATGATAACTTTATGACTCCTCTACCAATTGGGACTCAAAAAAGGGGGCATGAAAAATGAGACGAAGGCAAAAGCGACTCGACGAAGGTGAAAAGAGAGGGTCCCCGTTCCAAACGAGGCATGTGTGCTATAGGTACAACAATAATTTTAACTATTTTCCAATTCTAGCAAATATTTGAATCACTAAACAAAAATATATCTCCTTGTATGTATAAAATGTATAATCTATACAATTGAAAAATTATATAAAATATGGTAAATATAAGACATGATTTGTATAAGATAAAATTGGAACAAGAGATTTAAAAGTGACTAATAAATTCATTGAATTTCATACATCGAAGAAACATATATAATGTATATTGATGTTTAATACAACTATATAACATGATGAAACATGTGTACATGTAGATACAATTAAAGCTTATCAACTTTTAGCTCAAGACCACAAATTGATATTTATAGTCACTTGATAATTTTGTTTACAGTGACAATCACATGGTAGACCAACTTGACGAGAACTTATGAAAATAAATAATGTAAGTAAAGTAACTATTTTTCTATGAGTCATTTAACTAAATAATTCATGCAAGAAAAGAACAATATATTGTAAACGTTAGAAAATTGGATCTTATAAATTCCTTACAAATTCAAGTGATGTTTTCCATAGGATGGATTAAGGGGACCTAAGAGGATTTAACTTAAGGGGTCCTAAGAGAATTCCTTAGGGGAGCTAAGAGAATGACTTAAGGGGATGCAAGAGGGTGGATTAAGGGGAGTGTAATGCCCCGTTGTGTGAACCCCAAAGGACAACTAAACAATAATTACCGCACAATTTTTTTTTAAAATTAAATCTAAACATACATGAGATACATTTAAGTCATGATTCATGAAACTTAATTAAACAAATCCATTAACACCTACATCCCTTGGGGTACACGAGGAGACATTACGAAACTTAAATCCATACAACAACGATAGAGAATGAAAGCCAAAGATATAATCCATAACAAAGTAAACATTTACAAATGTAACACATACATGACAAATCCTTAATAAGAACCATCCACGTACGTAAAAACAACATTAACATGATTAACTCAAACTCAAGGGACATGTTTCCATAGATAGAATACATCAAGCAACAACTATCATTGACCAATAAAAACACAAGGTTTATCATGTTAAAATAATACATTATATCACATCACAATGTTCAAGAGGTACAATAATAAAAAATCATTTCCCAACATCAATGGAAACCATACAATAAGATAGCATGATACAACTAAGCAGATGAGTACAAGTAGCATAACTGGCTCCAAGTGGGATACAACTCTGGGATCACTGCAAGTGGAACATATCTACACCTTTCAATCCTCAACTAGGGACCCAATGGGGTGCTTAGCACATTCCACCTAACCTTGTGGGTCCGAAGACCCACCCCCCAGGCTAAGGCACTGACAAGAAAGTGACCGCGACCAAGAATGCCACAAGACCAACCCAATAAAGAAATTAGAGTAACAATAATTCCAAAAGCAACAATAGAAGATTCCACAGATCATAAACGATAACAACCAAGATCTAATCATAGTAAACACAAGACCATAAAGACACATCATAGATAAATCAATATCAACAATCATAATTGATAGCAAAGTAAATCCAAGACAACAATCATAACATACTTCCAGAGGCAACCAAGAAATCAAATCATGAGGGGCAACTAGTAGAGAGTGTCATCGCATAGTCCTACATGGGTTATCCTGTGCCCTTCCTCTAAGCACCGAATGTACCAGGATCCTTGAGGCGTCAGCCCCCATCTAGGGTTATCCTGGCCCTTCCTCCTACTTAACGACGAGGTAACGACCTTTCCAACCACGACCTTCTCAATCTACCATTAGTCTATGATAGCCCTGATGGACAGACAAGGTATCCAAGATTATCTTATTATGTTATTACTACCAATCTCCTAATTTCTATTATTAGGTTTTCACTTGTTAATATAACTCTTACGTGGGTTATCCTATGCCCTTCCTCCTATTTGAGGCGTCGGCCCCCATGAAGAGCCACTCTCCCTAGAGACCCAAAACATAAACCAAAATCCAAGGGGTTGTACCAAGACTTGAAAAGCACTAAACTCAAAATTGAGACACACACGAGGCATATACCATCTCGCCAATAGCCACATACATAATCACCCATGAAATCAAGCACAACCCATACTTAAATGCAAAATCACAATTACGATCAAAATCTTGGCAAGGATCAAATCAATGAAGAATCATTATGAAACAAAACTTGCCCTTGCCTCTGGAAGATTTCCTTAACCATTTGATACAAAAAAACTCCCTCCTTCAAGCAACAACCAAAATCAACTCAAATCAAAATCAACCACAAAACAATACTAGTCAACTGATTCGAAAATTCAATTCCAAAATCAACCCAATGAATCAACACAACAAATAATCAAGATCAACTTAGATCTCCAAATCGCACAAATAATTCATCACAAATTTTGATGGATAAGATCTCCTCAAATCAAAACAACCAAGAATTCACCACTTAGGGTAAAACCAAAACCATATGGGCTCCCAAAAAATAGCAACACAAATTGAATGAAAGAAGATCCCCAACTCAAAATCAACTTCAAGAAAAGTCACAACGAAAGGATTTGTCAAGATCATCCATTAATCCGACATGAACCTAAATGAAATTAAATCACTTTCGTAACCAAGCAATCCCCGAAAGAGGACACATCAAAATGGAAAATCAAATTAATGTATGTATACCCTACAATCACTAAAGAACAATCAACATACAAATACAATTTATCTATTCGCTCAATAAAAGTAAAAACAATTAAAGAAGTTATCCTGTGGTTAGATTAGGTAAGCCAGCTAATGCTGCATAATGTTTGTAATGTTTTATTTATTTATTATGTGTGTGGTGCACCTAGGGGTTTTCTAGGTGAATGTGCATCACAAGGAGTTATAATGTTGGGGCCACTTTGTTGTATGTATCATTGGGATATAATTATAAAATGTAATTATTTAATATTGGGGAATAATAATAAAATAATAAAATACCCAATATTAAATGTGGGGTCACATGATGTAGTATTTTGGGCACATGGTTTATGTAATACCACTTGGTGGTTTTGTGGGAGCTTGTTTCTATAAAAGCAACCACAAGGGTAGTTGTTTAGGGTTGGATCAAAAGTTGGTCAAGGTTGAGCTTGTGCATGTGTGAGGGTTTGGCCATGGCATGGGATGTGTGGATTCATGCTTGGTCAAGCATGGAATGCATGGATAGCTTGTGCTTCCAAAGTTCATGGAATCGCAGATGTATTGTAAATGGGTTTCATTGTTGAATAATACATGGAGTGTGGATGCTTTTGGAGGCTAGGTTTTCCCCTCTTGAGTGCCTTCCTGTATATCTTGTGTCATCTTTGATGGGTATGTTGTCTATCTCCTCGCATGCTGATGTTGAGTATCACCGTAGGTAAGTTTAAACGCCAAGCATGCAATGACCAATACGTACATGCCGTAGGAGTTGTTAGTAGGTATTTGAGTCATCCTGGAGCTGAGCATTGGAATGCAGTAAAATGGATTCTCAGGTATTTGAGAGGTACATCCAATAAGTGTTTATGTTTTGGGGGCTCTAATACTGTTTTAAAAGGCTATGTTGACCTCGTGATTTAAGGTGGGGATATATGACAAAGCTGGTACCACGGTGTTATGTATTTATAGTTGGTGGGACAACAATGAGTTGGATTTCTCGATTGCAAAAGGTGGTTGCTTTATCCACCACAGAGGCAGAGTATGTTGCTGCAACAGAGGCAGCAAAGGAGATGATATGGCTGCAATTTTTCATGGATGAGTTGGGAAAACAACAGGATGGAAATTACTTATTTACAGACAAATAAAGCAAGCATATACATCCGGTAAAGAATTATGTCTTGCATTCTAAAACAAAACACATACAATTGAGATATCATTTCATTCGGTTGGTGTTGGAGGATGGACAGGTCAAGCTGGATAAGATACATACAGATGTCAATCCAGTAGATATGTTTACGGCTGCATAAGGGAGAAGCCGAGCTCCCTCTTTAGCTTCAGCTTGGCCTTTAAGGTTGATTTCAAGTATAACATAGTAGCAAGGTCCAAAGTCTTTATTTCTAGTGGGAGCTGTAAGTGCAGCAGTGTTGTCTAGGATCAGTCTCCAAGTGGGAGGTTGTGATGGTGTGGAGCCTGATCAGTCTCCAAGTGGGAGAGTGTTGGTATGTGGTGACTGATCATGCTATAATCGTGAGTAACCCATGGTATACCGTATACCCCGCCCCTCAACTCAAGCAAGCCGGCCAACTAAAAAGGAAAAAATCCTCGAAAAGAAAAGAAAAACCGACTTTGTAAAACTCCTAATTCGAAGCTTCTAAAAGCTTGTTAAAAGGGGTTGGGATGGGGGTTATAGTATGATGAGAAATGTGATTATTCGCAAGATTGTAATAGGTTTTGCACTGGATAATAAAAGTATTCGATAGCTGGGGTTTGGTGGATGTAGCCCAGATTCAAGGAACCACGCTAAATTCCTCCGTGTTAAGGATTTATTCTCAAGGTATGTTTCGAAGTTTCTCGCTTTATTTAAATCGCATTTAATGTTAGATATTCCGCCATCTCTAACCCTAACAATCAACATATTTCCTAAATATTCCAATAATTATTTAAAACCATCTTTATGTTCTAATAAGGACCAAGTGCAATAAATTTCAAAGTATATTTAAAGTCATCAATATATTCTTCTAAAAATAAGTTATTAGGGAGCATTTCAATAATTACATACATTCTATTTAACTATCAAAATAAAATCATTAATTGAAAGACACTAAGCTATCCAGAAATATATTTATACATAAAAATTGGACCTTTAATTTCACATTCAAATATCCATTTCAAGGTACTCTCAAAAAGATCAGATAATCTTTTTAATAATACTTATCTCATTAAATCTTTTCTTAACTATCTAAGATACACTTTCACTAACAAATTGGAAAAAATAAACTACAATCATTTCTTCTGCTTTGGTTGTTCGGTTGGCAGAGGTATAATCATTTGTCAAATCTAAATCATTAAAAGTGATTGTATTGTTTGAGAACACTAATAGTAATAACTAATATGCAAACCACAATGATACAAAAATAAACCCAAATCTGTATTCTTGGTCTGGAGTGTCAACTGCATGTTTATTTTCGATGGGTTTGAATACATACCTCAAATGATGTCCCCACAGGCTGTAAACACGGTATTCCACAACATACCTATTTCCATATTCTCTTTTGACATAAGTAACACATTGTGTTGCCCAAAGTGCGCCACACAGATATAGTATATATGATAATTTTGACTGTTTGCAGCCGCCCTCAAGGATATCACGTCTCGGAGAAGAAAGGATAGCAGAATATGCACAAAACAAATCTTGCAAGGAAGCGTTCAAATCTTTGAATTTATGAAGCACACCGGAATGCATCCTAACATTGTAAGCTTTGCTTGTATTTTAGGCACATGCAGTCGTACAGATTTAGAGAATGAGGACTGTGCATACTTCAAACATCGGTAACCCTTATTGCATTACAAAAGATCAATCACCTAAGACAAGAAGGGAGCCTAGCTGCGATTACTAATATGGTTAATTGATGTTTGCATGGAATGTTTTCATACTTCAACTTCCAAATGAATTTTGACATGCATGAAGACATAAGAAAATAACGAATGCCAAGAAAAGTAGAGCCAACGAAGTTTTACCAATGGATACATTCAGAATTATACTATAACAAGAATTGTCAACTGAAATGTTGAAGCACGCGAGGACTCTAGCAAAGATGTTATAGTGGAGCATCTTGTATAGATATATATATACACACATATTTACATGCATTTCGTTGACAAAGATAGGTTTCGTTCAAAGTAATTAGTGTAGGTATCTAAATGCTCTATTGCTAACTATCTTATCGTTAATGCCCCCCAATCACTCCACAGATAACACTATAAGTGTTAAGACACACTGTCATTCAATTCTACTGGTTGTCAGACAGAAAAAGCGCATGCATAGCAGAATGAGTCTCATCTCAGGCTCTCACTCAGATACAAGGGAGGTGTTTTCGTACAAGTCTTTGACATATTTAAACCTCGTCTAAATTCGGGGTGCTTAAGGTAACTCGAAGCACGAATAATGCCATCTAAGAAAACACCGAGACTGCAAGGAAAGAGTCACAGACAAAGAACGCCTACATAAATAGCGATTCATGAGTATATGAACAAAAATCAAATACCAGTCCAAAGACTTATAAAGTGGGGGTGCAATGAGATCGAACTCTAAAAATAATAGTGATGGCCAATCATAAACATGTGTACTATGAAATTCCATATAAATAAAATTGACCTATTCTAGATCCAAATGCATACACCAGTAGCCAAGCATGTATGGTATTTATCGATATCAAACAAAGTTGGTCATACAACAGCGATAGCAACACCAGCCAGCTAAAAGAAGAATTCGCTTAAAGGATATATATCGAGATGAGCAATCAAGTGAGCAATGCTTGCAAGAGAACCATGTATTAATAACTTATGTTTGCTCAGAAGAAATAGATGACTCCCTACCACAACTCTAATGCATATAATATTACCATTAGCCAACATAATCCTTGTAACACTATATTTCCATGACAAACCCATGATCAATCGACTTCAACTTAAAAGTTATGTTTCCAAGCACCGAGAACAAAATGTAACACCTAACATCAGTACAGAAGAAAAGCACACCAGAGATACCTGAATACCTCCTCTCACCGTCAACAAAACCCTTTGGCCTCTCTCTGTCTCACTACCCTCACGTCCAGATCCTCTTTGATCCTTTGGTACCCAAACTCCTAGTGTGGCATTCTCAAATACTAGCAAGGCAACATATCCCCCTAAGCCCCCCAGATGAGCTGTTAGTCGTTCCAGTTTGGCTTTATTCGTAGAGGTTGGGGCTCAAGAATATGATGAGCTTCCCCTCACAAGAGTATTTCACATGGAATCCATAAAAGATCGAAATCGGAAATCAAGAAATATAAAATTGCTGCCCCCTCCTCTCCCTGAATTCTTTTCTTAAAAAAATAATGAACCCTTTTTGTTTTCGAAAATCAAAAATCAATCAACATAGAAACTTTCCATTTTATTTATTTATTTATTTTTTCTAGCTTTCCACTTAGCTCACAAATCTTATCATCATATCTCTTTTAATTCACTTTTATTAGAATAATTATTCCTCCAAGTTTAACAAGTTTCGTATTAAAATTATGTCTGAAGCCTTGCATGGCTTTCTGTTTATCTTTTCCTTCTTTTGTTTTGTTTTTACATCACTTTCAAATCTTATCTTTAAGATTGATTTGACATCACATGTTTTACCATAATTAAATAATTATCTTCACAAGATAATTAAATTATCAATTATAATTAGGTACAATACATTTTACAATAAGAATTTATTTATTTATAAAATAACATATGTTTACTTTATATTTCATAAATTTAATTTATTTAATTATTATTTTAATTTTATTTAAGTTACCTCATAAGGAATTTTAATTTAATTAATTGATCACACAAGGTCATATAAATATTAGTTTCACCACAAAATTCAATAATGCAATAAACAACAAAACACCAATGAATCCTTACTCAAATGCCCAGACAGGCCACAATGGAGGGCACTACAGGGAGTTAATAGAATGAATTAAAGGGATGCAAGAGGGTGGACTAAGGGGAGTTAAGAGAATGAATTAAAGGGATGGAAGAGGGTGGATTAAGGGGATGCATGTCATGAACCCTAGGATATGGCTTAATGGTTCCTAAGAGGATAGCTTAAGAGGAATTATGAGAGCAACTTAAGGGATGCAAAAGGGTGGATTAAGGGAATGTAAGAGGATATGACTTAAGGGTCCTTTAAGAGGATGGATTAAGGGGATGCAAGAGGGTGGATTAAGGAGATGTAAGAGGATATGACTTAAGGGTCCTTTAAGAGGATGGCTTAAGGGGATGCAGGAGGGTGATTTAAGGGGATGTAAAAGAATATGACTTAAGGGTCCTTTATGAGGATGGTTGAAGGGGATGCAAGAGGGTGGATTAAGGGGAGTTAATAGAATTGCTTAAAGGGATGTAAGAGGGTGGATTAAGGGGAGTTGAGAGAATGACTTAAAGGGATGAATTAAATGGATTAAGCATCTCATGAACCCTAGAAACCCTAAACCCTAAACCATAGGACCTAAAGCCTAGGAGATGAATCCTAAACTATTAATCCATATAGATTTTTTACTCTGAGCATCTCATGAAACCTAGAAACCCTAAACCTTAAACCATAGGACCTAAAGCCTAGTAGATGAACCCTAAACCCTTAACCCATATAGAGTGACTTAAGGGATGAAAGAGGGTGGATTAAGGGGAGTTGAGAGAATGACTTAAAGGGATTAAGCATCTCATGAACCCTAGAAACCATAAACCCTAAACCATAGGACCTAAAGCCTAGGAGATAACCCTAAACCATTAACCCATATAGATTTGTTATTCTAAGCATCTCATGCAACCTATAAAACAAAAACTCTAAACCATAGGACCTAAAGCCTAGGAGATGAATCCTAAACCATTAACCCATATAGATTTGTTATTCTAAGCATCTCATGGAACCTAGAAACCCTGAATCCTAATCCATATGACCTAAATCCTAGTAGATGAACCCTAAACCCTTAACCCATATAGAGTGACTTAAGGGATGCAAGAGGGTGGATTAATAAGGGTTGATAGAATGACTTAAATGGATTAAGCATCTCATGAACCATAGAAACCTTAAACCCTAAACCACAGGACCTAAAGCCTAGGAGATGAACCATAAACCATTAACTCATATAGATTTTCTATTCTAAGCATCTCATGAAACCTAGAAACCCTAAACCCTTAAGCCATACAGAGTGACTTAAGGGATGAAAAAGGGTGGATTAAGGGGAGTTGAGAGAATGAATTAAAGGGATTAAGGAAGAAACCCTAAACCCTAAACCATAGGACCTAAGCCTAGGAGATGAACCCTAAACCATTAACCCATATAGATATGTTATTATAAGCATCTCATGAACCCTAGAAACCCTAAACCATTGGACCTAAATCCTAGCAGATGAACCCTAAACCCTTAACCCATATAGAGTGACTTAAGGGATGCAAGAGGGTGGATTAATGGGACATAAGCGGATATGACTTAAGGGTCCTTTAAGAGGATGGCTTAAGGGGATGCAAGAGGGTGGATTAAGGGTATTTGATAGAATGACTTAAAGGGATGAGAGAGGGTGGATTAAGGGGAGTTGAGAGAATGAATTAAAGGGATGCAAGAAAGTGGATTAAGGGGATGCATCTCATGCACCCTTAGATTTTTTATTCTAAGCATCTCATGAACCCTAGAAACCATAAACCCTAAACCATATGACCTAAACCTAGGAGATGAACCCTAAACCCTTAACCCATATAGATTTGTTATTCTAAGCATCTCATGAACCCTAGGATTGGAAGATCCTAAACCCTTAACCTTAAGACCTAAATCCTATGAGATGAACCCTAAACCCTTAACCCTTAACCCATATAGATTTGTTATTCTAAGCATCTCATGAGCCCTAGGATATGAAGATCTTAAACCCTAAACCCATATGAATTTATTATTTTAAGCATATCACGAACCTTAGGTTATGAACATCCTAAACCCTTAACTCATATAGATTTGTTATTCTAAGCATCTCATGAAATCTAGAAACCCTAAACCATAGGACCTAAGGCCTAGGATATAAACCCTAAACCCTTAACCCATATAGATTTGTTATTCTAAGCATCTCATGAACCCTAGGATATGAAGATCCTAAACCCTTAACCATAAGACCCAAATCCTAGGAGATGAACCCTAAACCCTTAACCCACATAGATTTTTTATTCTAAGCATCTCAAGAACCTTAGGATATGAAGATCCTAAACCCTTAACCCTAAGACCTAAATCTTAGGAGATGAACCCTAAACCCTTAACCTATATAGATTTGTTATTCTAATCATCTCATGAACCCTAGGTTATGAAGATCCTAAACCCTTAACCCTAGGATGTAAGGCCTAGGCGATGATCCCTAAACCCTTAACCCATATAGATTTCTTATTTTAAGTATCTCATGAACCCTAGAAACCCTAAACCCTAAACCATAGGACCTAAGGCCTAGGAGATGAGCCATAAACCCTTAACCCATATAGATTTGTTATTCTTAGCATCCCATGAACCCTAGAAACCATTAACCTTAAACCTTAGGACCTAAAGCCTAGGAGATGAACCCTAAACCCTTAACCATATAAATTTTTTATTCTAATCATCTCATGAACCCTATGATATGAAGATCCTAAACCATTAACCCTAAGACCTAAATACTAGAAGATGAACCCTAAACCCTTATCCTATATAGATTTGTTATTCTAAGCATCTCATGAACCCTAGGATATGAAGATCCTAAACCCTTAACCCTAAGACTTAAGGGGAATTAATAGAGAGACTTAAGGGGATGAAAGGGGATGAAAGAGGATGGATTAAGAGTAGATATACAAGGATATGGATTAAGGGGTCCTAATAATATGGCTTAAGGGGTGTTGAGAGAGTGACTTAAAGGGATGCAAAAGGATGGATTAAGGGTAGACATAGAAGAATATGGATTAAGGGGTCCTAAGAGGATGGCTTAAGGGGAATTAATAGAGAGACTTACGGGGATGCAAGAGGATGGATTAAGGGTATATGAAATCAATTATAAAAAATTTATAAAATGACAGTGAATTATTTAGTTTTATATTTATACTATCAACTAAATGTATCTAGAACTATATATAGTTACCTGTCTCTAGATTCGAATTCCATTGTAATATATATACATGTCCTCTCTTTTTTGTAATGCATCTAGTTTTGGGAGACCTGAAACAAAAAATGATATAAAAATTTAATTAGGAAATGACTAAAGACAAATATATATATAGACATGTATATGTGATAAATTTTTAATTATATATCGACTATCAATTAAATATATATACAACTATATACTTACCTATATTTATTTACTCTGTTGTACCATCTGCATCCTCTCTTTTTTGTAATGCATCTATGATTGTCTCAAGATCATCCATTGAAAGTTTCCATAACACTTTATTAGTAGGCCTCCATTTATATCTAACTAGTTTTATATTGGTTGTCAAAATCAAATGTGAATAATGTATAATCTTCTTGTGTCTTTCATAATCTTCAAATGCAAGAAAGCCATTCTTTCTTATCAAATATTTTCGAAGCCAGGTACCAACAACAACCATTGAACCAGTTGGATACTCAAAGTTATCATCATCCACTCTAGGATGTACCAACTTATGTTTTCTCTCAACACATCTAGCCAACCAATACTCCATCTCCTCTTCATTCCCCTCAGGTGCAACAACAACATACACATGTCCTACAAAAATAAATTAAAAATTCAATAAAGAGTGACTTATATTTAATTCACATATAAACATGCATATGTATATAAAATTTGATTCAATTTAATGTACCTTCTTGTACAAGATCCAAAGTGTGATCATAATCATTTGATGTGAAAATTTGATTATCTTCAATTATTGTTCCATGTTGAACATGTGTCGATGTAGGTGTTAAGGCTCTTTGTTGCCATTCTTTGTCCCATTCTGTATTTTCACATGCCTCTCAATCACCTGCAATACAAAACTGACAAAAGCACGCAAGGTCCCTTGTCCATATTGTCCATGTGTTTGCATTCAAACTCTTAAACAAATTCCATTTTATAGATCCATTAATTGTTTAACAATCTTGTTGAGTAAAAATATCATCTTCTTCAACTAATCAAAAGAAGCATTGAATTATTGAGCTCTCACCTTGTTCTTGTAGATAATTTGGTATTGCACCAATCTACAATTGCACATGCATCTTTGAATTTTGTAGCATCCTCAAATTTTAGTTGCTCTCTAGCAAGAGCTCTTTTCACACATGCACCTACTCCATCATGTTCTCCTTTACTATGTCCAGCTTTAAAAAAACTCCACATGTGTTGGATATTATTTTTCTTATGAACTCTATATAACCAATAAAACATTCTAGCATTCTTGAATTGGCCTGTGCAATTATCTGACCATATGAGATGTTCTCTCATTTCAATTTCTCTCTTTAAAATCTTTATAAAATATATTAAAACAATATTGAACAAACTCGGATGAATGTAATCGATTATCACTTACATAAAAATGGTACTCTATCAAAAAAATTCTATTATCTTCTCTACTATCATTTGCATGTCTATATACAATATGAAAAAATATAGCTACTTGCACTAAATTATAATATTGTGATTGAATTTCTACTTGTAGAGCAAAAGTATAATTTTCAACAAAATCAACAACTGACTGTAGTGCCCCTCTGTGATTGGCTTTTCTCGGTGTTTGATAAATTTTGTTTGAGTTGTTCAAATTAAATTTATTTAATAATGTTGTTTGTCTAGTTGTCGAATTAAATAAATTATTAAATCATGGAAATGGTTCACCTCTCTCTGAACAATTCTCTTGTAATAATCTTGGAGATGAATTTAGGCACAGCGTGGCAATCAGAACATATTTGCCAAAATTTTCAAACCAAATGCAATTGCTAATGTTTTATATCGTGGTAGGTAAATGATTCTATATTTTTCTCTTCTGAAGCATAAAGTAAAAGTCTTGTACATGGAAATACCCTGCTGCCTTCATTCGCCAAGTCAATTTCTCCAACTTTGCACCTTTTAGATCGATTTCCCTTGCTCGGCTGTGAGTTTAGTCTTTCATGTTCCTCATTCATTTTTGCATACATTGTAATTAAATTTTTGGCTCCCACTATAATGGTGCGGCCTGCCTCTTCTTCCTCTCAGTCTAAATTTAATTCTCTTTACAGTATTCTGTTTTGAAATTTATTGAACGTAGATTTTAATATCTCAACTCTGTATTTCTGCAAGCCCCGCATACTCGACCTGCTAGTTAGAATGTTCATTCTTAAAGCTTTATTGTCCACCTTTATTGTCCACGGCATCACATTTCCTCACTTTAAAATACTGTCAAAGTTTTAGGAAAACTCTATTGCATAAAGTGGAGCAAATTGGGAAAGAACATGAAAAGTAAGAAAATTTATTAAAGAGTATAGCCTTAAATCCATACGCAGCTTTATAAGGCCTCTTCTTTATGATCTTTTTAAAAAAAAATGGCTTTATAATAAAGTTAGAAAAGTAAGATGAAATTTTGGCTTAAAAAAAAAAATATTCTTCTTTTAGATTTTCTTCTTTTTGCTCAGAAGAAATAGATGACTCCCTACCACAACTTAATAACTTATGTTTGCTGAGAAGAAATAGATGCCTCCCTACCACAACTCTAATGCATATAATATTACCACTAGCCAACATAATCCTTGTAACACTATATTTCCATAACAAACCCATGATCAATCGACTTCAACTTAAAAGTTATGTTTCCAAGCACCGAGAACAAAATGTAACACCCAACATCAGTACAGAAGAAAAGCACACCAGACATACCTGAATACCTCCTCTCACCGTCAACAAAACCCTTCGGCCTCTCTCTCTGTCTCACTACCCTCATGTCCAGATCCTCTTTGATCCTTTGGTACCCAAACTCCTAGTGTGGCATTCTCAAATACTAGCAAGGCAATATATCCCCCTAAGCCCCCCAGATGAGTTGTTAGTCATTCCAGTTTGGCTTTATTCGTAGAGGTTGGGGCTCAGGAATATGATGAGCTTCCCCTCACAAGAGTATTTCAGATGGAAGCCATAAAAGATCGAAATCGGAAATCAAGAAATATAAAATTGCTGCCCCCTCCTCTCCCCGAATTCTTTTCTTAAAAAAATAATGAACCCTTTTTTTTTTCGAAAATAAAAAATCAATCAACATAGAAACTTTCAATTTTTAATTTTTTTAATTTTTTTTCTAGCTTTCCACTTAGTTCACAAATCTTATATCTTATCTCTTTTAATTCACTTTTATTAGAATAATTATTCCTCCAAGTTTGACAAGTTTCCTATTAAAATTATGTCTGAAGCCTTGCATGGCTTTCTATTTATCTTTTCCTTCTTTTGTTTTGTTTTTACATCACTTTCAAATCTTATCTTTAAGATTTATTTGACATCACATTTTTTACCATAATTAAATAATTATCTTCACAAGATAATTAAATTATCAATTATAATTAGGTACAATACATTTTACAATAAGAATTAATTTATTTATAAAATAACATATGTTTACTTTATATTTCATAAATTTAATTTATTTAATTATTATTTTAATTTTATTTAAGTTACCTCATAAGGAATTTTAATTTAATTAATTGATTACACAAGGTCGTATAAATATTAGTTTCACCACAAAATTCAATAATGCAATAAACAACAAAACACTAATGAATCCTTACTCAAATGCCCATACAAGCCACAATGGAGGGCACTATAGGGAGTTAATAGAATGAATTAAAGGGATGAAAGAGGGTGGACTAAGGGGAGTTAAGAGAATGAATTAAAGGGATGGAAGAGGGTGGATTAAGGGGATGCATGTCATGAACCCTAGGATATGGCTTAATGGTTCCTAAGAGGATAGCTTAAGAGGAATTATGAGAGCGACTTAAGGGATGCAAAAGGGTGGATTAAGGGAATGTAAGAGGATATGACTTAAGGGTCCTTTAAGAGGATGGATTAAGGGGATGCAAGAGGGTGGATTAAGGAGATGTAAGAGGCCATGACTTAAGGTTCCTTTAAGAGGATGGCTTAAGGGGATGCAGGAGGGTGATTTAAGGGGATGTAAAAGAATATGACTTAAGGGTCCTTTATGAGGATGGTTGAAGGGGATGCAAGAGGGTGGATTAAGGGGAGTTAATAGAATTGCTTAAAGGGATGTAAGAGGGTGGATTAAGGGGAGTTGAGAGAATGACTTAAAGGGATGAATTAAATGGATTAAGCATCTCATGAACCCTAGAAACCCTAAACCCTAAACCATAGGACCTAAAGCCTAGGAGATGACTCCTAAACCATTAACGCAAATAGATATTTTATTCTAAGCATCTCATGAAACCTAGAAACCCTAAACCTTAAACCATAGGACCTAAAGCCTAGTAGATAAACCCTAAACCCTTAACCCATATAGAGTGACTTAAGGGATGAAAGAGGGTGGATTAAGGGGAGTTGAGAGAATGACTTAAAGGGATTAAGCATCTCATGAACCCTAGAAACCATAAACCCTAAACCATAGGACCTAAAGCCTAGGAGATAACCCTAAACCATTAAGCCATATAGATTTGTTATTCTAAGCATCTCATGCAACCTATAAAACATAAACCCTAAACCCTAGGAACTAAAGCCTAGGAGATGAATCCTAAACCAAATTAACCCATATAGATTTGTTATTCTAAGCATCTCATGGAACCTAGAAACCCTGAACCCTAAACCATATGACCTAAATCCCAGTAGATGAACCCTAAACCCTTAACCCATATAGAGTGACTTAAGGGATGCAAGAGGGTGGATTAATAAGGGTTGATAGAATGACTTAAATGGATTAAGCATCTCATGAACCCTAGAAACCTTAAACCCTAAACCATAGGACCTAAAGCCTAGGAGATGAACCATAAACCATTAACTCATATAGATTTTCTATTCTAAGCATCTCATGAAACCTAGAAACCCTAAACCCTAAGGCATAAGACCTACATCCTAGCAGATGAACTCTACACCCTTAAGCCATACAGAGTGACTTAAGGGATGAAAAAGGGTGGATTAAGGGGAGTTGAGAGAATGAATTAAAGGGATTAAGCAAGAAACCCTAAACCCTAAACCATAGGACCTAAGCCTAGGAGATGAACCCTAAACCATTAACCCATATAGATCTATTATTATAAGCATCTCATGAACCCTAGAAACCCTAAACCATTGGACCTAAATCCTAGTAGATGAACCCTAAACCCTTAACCCATATAGAGTGACTTAAGGGATGCAAGAGGGTGGATTAATGGGACATAAGCAGATATGACTTAAGGGTCCTTTAAGAGGATGGCTTAAGGGGATGCAAGAGGGTGGATTAAGGGGATTTGATAGAATGACTTAAAGGGATGAGAGAGGGTGGATTAAGCGGAGTTGAGAGAATGAATTAAAGGGATGCAAGAAAGTGGATTAAGGGGATGCATCTCATGCACCCTTAGATTTTTTATTCTAAGCATCTCATGAACCCTAGAAACCATAAACCCTAAACCATATGACCTAAACCTAGGAGATGAACCCTAATTATATTTATTTACTCTGTTGTACCATCTGCATCCTCTCTTTTTTGTAATGCATCTATGATTGTCTCAAGATCATCCATTGAAAGTTTCCATAACACTTTATTAGTAGGCCTCCCTTTATATCTAACTTGTTTTATATTGGTTGTCAAAATCAAATGTGAATAATGTATAATCTTCTTGTGTCTTTCATAATCTTCAAATGCAGGAAAGCCATTCTTTCTTATCAAATATTTTTGAAGCCAGGTACCAACAACAACCATTGAACTAGTTGGATACTCAAAGTTATCATCATCCACTCTAGGATGTACCAACTTATGTTTTCTCTCAACACATCTAGCCAACCAATACTCCATCTCCTCTTCATTCCCCTCAGGGGCAACAACAACATACACATGTCCTACAAAAATAAATAAAAAATTCAATAAATAGTGACTTATATTTAATTCACATATAAACATGCATATGCATATAAAATTTAATTCAATTTAATATACATTCTTGTACAAGATCCAAAGCGTGATCATAATCATTTGATGCGAAAATTTAATTATCTTCAGTTATTGTTCCATGTTGAACATGTGTCGATGTTGGTGTTAAGGCTCTTTGTTGTCATTCTTTGTCCCATTCTGTATTTTCACATGCCTCTCAATCACCTTCAATACAAAATTGACAAAAGCACGCAAGGTCCCTTGTCCATATTGTCCATGTGTTTGCATTCAAACTCTTAAACAAATTCCATTTTACAAATCCATTAATTGTTTCACAATCTTGTTGAGTAAAAATATCATCTTCTTCAACTAATCAAAAGAAGCATTGAATTATTGAGCTCTCACCTTGTTCTTGTAGATAATTTGGTATTGCACCAATCTACAATTGCACATGCATCTTTGAATTTTGTAGCATCGTCAAATTTTAGTTGTTCTCTAGCAAGAGTTCTTTTCACATATGCACCTACTCCATCATGTTCTCCTTTACTGTGTATAGCTTTAAAAAAAATCCACATGTGTTGGATATTATTTTTCTTATGAACTCTATATAACCAATAAAATATTCTAGCATTCTTGAATTGACCTGTGCAATTATCCGACCATATGAGATGTTCTCTCATTTCAATTTCTCTCTTTTAAATCTTTATAAAATATATTAAAACAATATTGAACAAACTCGGATGAATGTAATCGATTATCACTTACATAAAAAATGGTACTCTCTTAAAAAAATTCTATTATCTTCTCTACTATCATTTGCATGTCTATATACAATATGAAAAAATATAGCTACTTGCACTGAATTATAATATTGTGATTGAATTTCTACTTGTAGAGCAAAAGTATAATTTTCAGCAAAATCAACAACTACTGTAGTGCCCCTCCATGATTGGCTTTTTTCGGTGTTTGATAAATTTTGTTTGATTTGTTCAAATTAAATTTGTTTAATAATGTTGTTTGTCTAGTTATCGAATTAAACAAATTATTAAATAAGTAAACTTGGTAAATAGTTTTGAGTTTCTCAATTAATTAATTTATTAAAATAAATCGTTAAATTATAGAAAATAACTCGACGATTAGATATAAAGATAATTACTACTTAATGTTGAGCTTTTAATAATGAAATGAAAATGTGAAAAGATATTAAAATGAAATAAAATATTAAATTGGAAAGAGATATTGATAATCAATTAAAACAAGTTGTTAAAGCTAAAAATAAAAGATGGAAAAAATATTGTTGGAGCGCATGCACAATTTTGAACTAATGTCGAAAAAGGAAACTTATTTTATTAAGTGATTGTGCTTGATTTTTTCTTGGAAAAATGGAAGCATTTTCTTGGTTTTTAAGAGTGGTCTTTTTGGAGGGAGGTTTTTTCATCTTGTGGATTTTAGTTTTCTGAACGAGAACTTGAACAGAGAAATTTTTTCTGTAGGATGGTTGCATTTTATGAATTGTTATGGAGGAGGAAACTTCATTCGCCATCATTGGGTCTAAGAAGGGATAATGGCATCATATCATTCAACTTGGGGGAAACAAATTTTCGCAGATAATTTTTTGCTCTCTTATGGAAATGCTCTTGTTTTCGATTGTCTCATGTATGGAATTTGTTTTCAAAGTTTAGTATTGGAAATTGCATTTGAATTCAGCTTCAGTGTCTTGCATGTTGAATTTGGCTTGTGTTATGTTTATTGTGATATTTTTGATGCAACCTCCCAACATTTCCTCCAACGTAGTTGCCTTCTGGTTATTTTGTATCTTTGCATGCATCTCCCCATATCCTTGTGGCCTCTTAATAATAAAGCGTAGGGGTCCTCAAGAATATTGTATCTATTTTAAAGCATGAAAATGGTTCACCTCTCTCTGAACAATTCTCTTGTAACAATCTTGGAGATGAATTTAGGCGTGGTGTGGCAATCAGAACATATTTGCCAAAAATTTTAAACCAAATGCAATTGCTAATGTTTTATATCGTGGTAGATAAATGATTCTATATTTTTCTCTTCTGAAGCATAAAGTAAAAGTCTTGTATATGGAAATACCCTATTGCCTTCATTTGCCAAGTTAATTTCTCCAACTTTGCACCTTTTAGATCGATTTCCCTTGCATTATTGCATTTGACTGTGAGTTTAGTCTTTCATGTTCCTCATTCATTTCTGCATATGTTGTAATTAAATTTTTAGCTGCCACTATAATGGTGTGGCCTGCCTCTTCTTCCCTTCAGTCCGAATTTAATTCTCTTTATAGTATTCTCTTTTGAAATTTATTGAACATAGATTTTAATATCTCAACCAGGGCTTAAACTTGATAGTCGACTTTGCTTGTCAAGCAATTTTTTTGTGACGGTCATTTATTTGAAGTTGCCTTTCAAATATTAAAGGTTATCTATTTTAAGAAAAATATATGTAGATTGAAAAAACATATATAGGAATAATTACATAGAAATTTTGACAGTTTAACTAAAATTTTTCCTTTCAATTGATACAGTCTTCCTAAAATTTTAATTGTATTTTACAGCTAAAATGACTAAATATGGCCATACGGCCATCAAATTTAAGCCCTGATCTCAACTTTGTACAATAAAGTTAGAAAAGTAAGATGGAATTTTGGTTTTAAAAAAAAAAAATGTTCTTCTTTTAGATTTTCTTCTTTTTAAATAATTATGGAAGCTACTTTAAAATATGGAAGGTAGGGTTAATAATATTAATTCATGATTTCTTTTATAAAAGTGAAAATTGAATTAAATTATTATATATATAGAATTAAATAAATAAATGAAATATTAGTAATATTTAAAAGAAGCGGTGGTATTTATATAGAAGGTTAATGATTAGTTTACTCTCTATTGGTTTATTGGTGAATAGTGATTATTTTTATTATATTTAATAGTTGACTTAGTAAAATTGTTTATGACATTGGAAATGTTGAGTTGCAAGAGGACATAGTTTTCCTTTATGGTTGATTAAATTACGAAGATTAAAGTTAAATTAGTAAGGAAAGGAAATTTTAGTTCTTAATTTGTTTATATGTTAACTGTATAGTGGATTAAAGAATAATTAGAAGAATGTTGCTACACAAAAGCAAGTTCAATAGCTTAAGCATGTATTTTGATTTGGTATATGTTAACCTTGGATATCATGGATTATTGCTCATTTTGATATTACATAGTTTTCTTTTATTTTCTTGAGTCGTGAATGTTCTCATGGTCATGATTAATTGATTCCTTGTGTCTTGTTAAGTGGTGGTAATGCTTGAATAATTGCTCGCATTGTATAAGCATTTGATTAGCGAAAGTGAGAAGATTTTGATTGGTTGTTCTTGTTGACTTATTGGGTTGACTCTTCAATTGAGTTGTGAACCGGTTGATTGCTATTGTTGTCATAGTTGTTGATTTTGTTTAAGTTGTTTATTAGCCAAATTGTAAGTTTGTTGGGTAATTAGTGGTTGGGTATCATGTGAAGAGAAAATTGAGGTCTCCCTAGGATTCCCATTGGTTGATTTTACTTTTGGAATTTGTGGTTGTTTTTTATTATTGAGGTTGATTTTGGTTTGAGTTGATTTTTGGGATTTGTGCTATAAAGGAGTTCTTGTGTGAAGTTGTTATGGTAACCTTCCATAGTTTAGAGGGGAATATGTTTTTTACTTGCATGAGTTGGTATGGGAGTTGGGGATCAGTCGAGGCTACCAAGGTAACCCAAATTGGGGGGCTAGTAACCTAGGAAGATCCGCATTGGGTAACCCGTATCAAGCCATGAGTGTTTACATGAGTTTTATGTTCTTTCACCTGAAAGTGGGTGGTTTCATAATTTTGTCATTTTGATAATGGTTGATCTTTATACTTGGATTGTGTTTATGTGGGTTTTAACCTTGCATTGTGGAAATTGTTTTGTTATGGAGATTTTTGTGCAGGATGGTGCATGCCTCACTTTATGTGACTATTCATGTGGCTCTTTATGTTGTGCAAGTTGGCTTACCTAGTTAGTGACTGTTGAGTTTTTGTTACTAGTAGGGATAGTGGATTCCCATGGGGATTGAGACCCAAAGTGGTGCCCAAGGTAACCCATTGGAAGTTTCTTAAATCTAATGAAAACACTAATAATTAATTAGGGGGTTTGGGTAGTATCTCACATTAATGAAAGATAATGGATGTCTCGTTCATGGCTTAAGCACTCATTTAGGCTTGAGATGAGACAAAAAGTCCTGTAATGGCAAGACTAACAACCTTGTCTTCATGAAAGGTATGTTGGTTCCGCATGAGTTAGAATGGAGGTTGGGTATCGGTTGAGTTTGCCAAGGTAACCCAAGATGGGGGCCAGTAACCTATGAAGGTTTGCATTGGGTAACCCATGTTGAGCCATGTGATGACACTCTTCCTGCTTTAGCAACATTTTGTGTTTGTTGTTTCCCTTCTTTTGTTCTTGTTCCTTTGGAAGAAAACGTTTCTTGTAACACCCCTCCACTTTGGATCTTTGGACCGGCAGTGTTCTTCCTTGATATGTGGTTTTCTGTTTATGCTGTGGCTTTGGAACTTGATTACTTTGATTGCAATTGTTAAACAGTGTGAATGCTATATTTTGATGTGATGTTATTTTATTTTGATGTTATCTTGATGGCATGTTTTGGATTAACTTACAAGATATTTGATTTAACGATGTTTTATGTTGTTGATCATATTATTGATGTTAGAATCGTCAATTAGTAATTGTGTATTGGTGAAGGGGATGGGATTGTATTACTCGCTTGCGAGTGCCCTACGATTCTGAGATTTCCTCTTCACGGTGTGTTGATCATTTTATATATATATATGCATGTTCGATGTACTCTTTGTTGTAGGTTGATAGGTACATGACATCGACTCCACCTGGTTCACAGGTTTGAGCGTGTCCATTGACCAATGAAAATTGATTGGGAGATAGTAGCTAGGTTTTCCATGCCAAGTCGTCACCCTAGTCATAGCGTGTCATCGAGTTGTTGTCAGGTTGGTTGTTTTAATTTGGTCTATTTTACTTTGAGTATTTATTTAATTGAAAATTATAGAGGTTATTAAATGGCTTGCATAGTTAAATTTATGATTAAATGTATCTAGTTGCAGGGTTGATTTGTTACTTATTTTATTGATTGATTTAATTTAATTAATAAAATTAGATTGATTTTATTGATTAATCAAATTAATTGTGATATATTGAATGAGATAGTTGTTTTGGCATTATTATATATTATGATTTAATTAAAATAAAAGAAGAAATCATGTTTGGATAGTTAGAGTTAAATTAAAATAAATAAATAAATAAATGAAAATGTGTTTTTTAACATCACTTTTGAAAATTGTTGATAAAGTAAATTATTTGCAAAGATGGTATTCTTTTTGTTTTAAAGAATTTTGAAAATGCATGAGGTTTCAATTAGAAATTAGAAAAGTGTTTTAAATTTTTAAAATGGAAATATCCTTCAAATGATTTAAAAATTTAGTGAGTGGGCTATTTTAGGGTTTGGGCCAAATTTGGGGAAAACCCTATGTAAAGGAATGAAACTTCATTTTATTGGCAATTTTTGTTTTTTTTGGTGGAGAGCTTGGTTGGGGCTGATTTTGGAGTTGAAGGAGAGATTGGATCCACCATTGTTGAAAGCTTCAAACTTGGGAGAAAACACAAGGTTCCTTCTTCTCTTTCTTCTAATTTCTTGCTTCATTTTGAAATGTAGTTTTAGATTCAATAGAAAACCATGGGAAATGCATTCAAACTTGCAATTTGGTGATATATTTTGAAATGAAAACCAAAACAAAAACTTACACAATGAAAAAACACAGAGGTTTTTTCCTTTTTTTTTTAAGAATGTTTTTCTTAAATAATATAAAAATTTTATTGGCGG
Source organism: Sequoia sempervirens (assembly GCA_007258455.2). Lineage (NCBI taxonomy): Eukaryota > Viridiplantae > Streptophyta > Pinopsida > Cupressales > Cupressaceae > Sequoia > Sequoia sempervirens. The sequence goes on along the minus strand of VDFB02310480.1, from coordinate 64,309 downwards.
AGGGCAAGGCTGAAGCCCTGTACCCCCACGCCACCCATGTGGGAGGTGTTGCACCCACGCAGCACCCCCTCATGGGAGGCGCTATGTCGAAGCAGCGCTGCTGCCCACACAGTACCCCCATGTGGGGGAGGCTGCGTGGTAGCCGCACCCCTTTAGGGCTTCATGCGTTTCAAACGAAATTTAAAATTTCATTTTTTATTTATTTCGTTTTGTTACTTTTATTTTATTGGTATAAATATTATTTAATATTAAATTAGTATTATTATATGATAATATATATTATATTATATATATAATATTATTTTAATATTTAAATAATAATTTACGTATATTTATATTATATATATACAGTGTATATATGTGTATTTATATATATATATATTTAATATAGATTATTACAATTGGTTAAATTGTATTATCAATGGGATTTAAATATTTAAATAAATAAATATATCATAGTATATACATGGAATATATATTTTGTATATTTATATAGTTAATGTATATTGTATTTTTGGTATAGATGAGTTTTAATTAATTGATTAATGCTAAGTTGAAATAAATTTTAATTGATTTTAACTAAATGGTTTATTTATCAAAATGTTTTGTTTATGAATTTGTTTAATTAGATGTTTTATTTATTATAATGTTTTGATAATGAATATCATTGTTAAACTTAGAGTAAGTGATTGAATTATTTTAATCATGTAGTGCCCTTCGTATTGGCCCTTCGGGGTGTTTAAGTATGGGGTTGTTTGTGAGTTCGTTGTTGGTTGTAATAGTTTGAATGGTTTTGTTTAGTTGGCTGATTAATTAAAATCTGGTACTAAATAATTTAAAACAAATTAAGTTCATGATGTAATAAGGAAATAATAAATACTTTCTTATTATTAGAAGTTATAATAAAATAAGAACAAACAAATTATTCAAAATATAATTTTAATATGAAGACAAAAATTAGTAAAGTTATGGATAACTGAAGTGGGTAATGAAGTTCATGGCAGTTACACTCTTAATGGAGAAAAATGTGGGAAGGAGTGGAGATTTCATTTGGAGAAATTATTATGATTGCATGCAAAAAAAGATCCTCTGTAATTGAAAGTCTACGATTTTCTTTTGAATGCGTGATTAACTCATAGTTTGGGGGAGATGGAGTGTAATTTGAATCTGATTCCTTTTCATTAGAAATTACGAGCAGGTTGAGCAAAGGTAGCAGGCCGAGGTTTCATCTTGAATGGTGATTGAAGATGGCAGAGGGGTCAGCAAGCTCTCCATTGCACGAAAAAATGGAAGTGAAAGATATCAAGAGAGCATTTTTGGATTTTAGTTTTCGACTTGCATTTCCTTCTTCCTGCTATCATACAAGCTAATCGTTGATTTCAGGTATGTTTAAACCATTACCACATCTATTCAAATTCATACATCCCTTATGCTTAGTGAAATGATGTCGATTTCAATTTTTATGGGTATTTGAATTGATTGCTAGTTCTACTATACACATCAAATTCCTTTCGAGGCATTCTGCCAAACATGTGATTCCTCTTTTTATATTTATGCCAAGCAGAGCAGTAGAAAATACAACGTATATTGACATTCATATATCCTCTCTGCTTAGGTAAATTTCTATACTCTATTCCAGAACTCCTAAGGGTGCAAGCTATGTGGTGAAGGTTGTTGAGTCTAGTTGTATTCTTTTGGAAGATTCTATAACCGTTTCAACAAATCCATTTTGTGCATATTGTGCAATCATCTCATGAAAACACTCTTCTTTGAGGAAGGTTGTAATATGGTTCACTTTCATTATTTCTACTTCTGTATTGTTTCATATGTGAATCTAATATAGTGGATCGAACCAAGTCATCCTTCGCTAATTTACAAGATCCCCTTTGACCTAGAAGATTTAAATCCTTTTTGAAATGCTATTATTTGTAGTTGCACCACTAGCTTGCTACTCTGTAAAGAATAGGTTACGAGTTCTTCTCTATAATTGTCTTGGCATGAATTGTAGGCCATTTGTTTGCCACCTAGCTAATGCGTCCCTATTTTGTGGGTGAGTATATCTCTTTCCAAAACTTAGTGAATCAGACTTGAGAATAGGTCATTTTGTGTATAAAGATTACTAGCAACGTTTCTGAGGCTACAACCCTGTGAGGCATTCTATCAAATGTTTGAATAGAAGAACACTAACATAGTTATCCGGTGACTAGCACCTCTGTGTGAAGAGCTTTGATCTGTGCTACTCCTTATCCTTCTGGTATGAGAACATAACCCCTTAAATTTTTACTAGCCGATAAATTTTTTCCTCTACTTTTCTCCCGTAGCATTAAGTGAAATTCTTGAATCTGGAAATACCTTGTCGTTATCTTTCGCCATGCCAAATCTTCTTTTATGCCCTTGAATCCTTGTGCCACAGTTCAAACAAGCTTTCCTTGTAGGATGTTCCACGTCTTGAATTCGATTGATCCTTGGGATGATAATCGAAGCCTTTCCCTTCAAATTCCTTTAGTATATATCTCAGTGTTGTCGATTGTGGCCTTAGGTTGATTTTGATGGCTTATTATATTCATGCTTCTTAAATGATATAAGATCAATTTCGTATAGAAGAATTAGATTTAATCTTATTTTGATTATTGAGGATATTAATTAAAATAAATGACAGGAAATAGAATGTTGTGGGGGTTTAAATCACCTCTCTGACCTATCCAGCTGTGGCATCTGAACATTATAGGAAGTTTAAAGGTTTGGATAATCTCTCTGATGTCATTGTCAACCATTCTCAGCCGCAACACTTGAACTTAATAGGAAGTTTAAAGGTATAAGTAATCTCTCTGATTTCATTGTCAACCTGTCACGGTGGGGCACTTGAACATGGTAAGGTGTATAGATTTAAATAAACTCCTTGATTCTTTTGACAACCACTCACAGATGCAGCACTTAGACATAGAAGGTTGCAAAGGTTTAAAATATCTTTCAGATTCCTTTGGCAACTTGTCACATCTGAAGGCCAAGAAAATAGAATGTTGTAGAGGTTTAAATAATCTTCCAGATTCCACTATCAATCTGTCATAGCTAAAGTACTTGAATAAAATAGAAAATTTTAAAGGTTTATGTAATCCTTTTGATTCCATTGACAATCAACGTAGCCGCAACATTAAGCACAAGCCTTGAATCTGGAGTGTACCCCATCACCTTCTTCTGCCAAGCCATTCTCTCCCTTACCTTGCTATGACCCTCTCCAACATTCTAGAATCCTTTTAGCCACTCTGAGATTCGCCCCAACAATTTTAGGAAGACGGTCATGGTTGAAGCTTTCTCTTGAAACAGTGTCTTCATGATGTTTACAAGATTTTTTGAGAAGATGTCAAACTTGATATAGGTTATAGTTTAATCAATTAAGTACATTCATTATAGGCTTGCGTCAAGGTCATTCATGGGTTAAAATGGAAGTTAAATTCCATAGATTATCTTTAAATCAGATTATAGTAGATTTTTTTTAATTTCAAGATTGCTCTTAGTAGAAAAGAATAGTAGGGATTCCATAAGAAAAGTTGTATATTGGATTATATAGTTCAGCCAAGATAAGCATGGAAGACATTTGTTCTAAGTTGATCAATCTCTCAATTTCGAGTTAAGAATACCCTTATGTCTTACGAGAGTTATAGGCATTGTGGCTTGACTAAACCCTTATTATAGAAACGCTTATCCTGATGAGGTTTCTATTGTTATGGCATGAAAATTCAATTTAGTTAATCAAGTTTCTTATAATCAATTAGTTATCATTGAGTAGATCCACTGATTCATCCTTTGCCTATAGCGAATCATTCTCTGTAGTTTTGATGAAGGATATAGTACGACTGCAATTGTTGGATAAAGTACTTCACTTGAAATAGTTTGTATTAAAGGTATTATGAGCTGCTTAAAAAGAAGTAAATTTCATGTTGTTGTGATCATTTGTTTTGTTGGTTGACATTGTCATTGGCTATTGTGGTGAATTTTGGGTTTTGCGATGGTTATGAGATACTGTTTATGGGAGGAATTCCGTTTGAGCCAATTGGCCCTTCGGAAGATTTTGGTTTTGTGAGTTGTTTATGGTGGTATTTGCTTGAGTGAGATTTCATTGTGATGACTTCACTTGTTGATTTGTAAATTGTGGATGGTCTATAATCTTTTGAGATCTTGATGTTGTTACCATGGGGAAACTACCATGTTAGTGATTAAGTCTTCCAGAGGTTGAAGGGATATGATTTTTACTTGCAAGAGCTGGTATGGGGGTCTGGCGACTTAGGAGGATTCGCCTTGGGTAAACCATACCGAGTTTGAAGTATTTATTTGAGTTTTATGTTGATTCACCGGATAGTGGGTGATTTTATGAATCTGTTACTTAGATGAAGATTGATATTGCACTTGGATTATTTTTATGTGGCTTTGAGCTTTGCACTTGAATGTGGTTTTTATTACTTTGAAATTTTCCTATCATGAGATGGTGCATGCCTCACTTGATGTAGTTATTTTATTGGATTAGGTTTCTTGTGCAAATTGGTTTTCCTTTTTTGTTTTTGCTATATGTTGTTAATGGGAGTGGCTCTTCATGGGGGCCGACACATAAAGTGGTGCCTGGTTAACTCATGTGGAGATAGTCTAATAAGTGAAAACTAAATCAATACATTAGGTAGTCTAAAAAACTTAACTGTATAAATTATGCCTCGCTCATGGACTCGAGGGCTAGTTTAGACTTGGGGATGAGTTGAGAAGGTCTGGAATGGCAAGTTCGTTATCTTGTCTTTATGAAAGATAATCGATTCCGCATTGGATTGCATGTGGGGCCGGGTTTCATAAGAGGTCACCAGGGTAACCCAAGTTGGAGGTCGGGGCCTAGGAAGATTCGCCAGGGTAACCCATACAACATTGCGATGATACTCCACCCTTTAACAACCATGCATGCTTTATTTCCCTCTATGTTATTCTTGAGCCTCTATAAGCTTATGTCAGCATTTGTATGTTGATGATTTATCGGTTATTTCTTATGTTGGGCATATCTTGTGTTGGTTATATCTTGTGATGGAGATTGCCTTATGTTATTTTGGTTCTTGTTGTGAAGTCTTGTATCCTTGTTTTGTATGATGGTTATCATTGGGGTCCTTCTTGTCATCTCTTAGCACAGGGGGTGGGCCTTCGGGTCCACGTGGTTGGGTGGAATGTGCTATGCACCCCATTGGGTCCCCATCTCCTAGTCGGTGAACTATATTGTACCTTGTATTGACTCTTGAGTTGTACCAGAGTTGGATCCAGTATTGCAGCTTTGTACTCCTTCATTTCAAATGTATCATTCCATTTTATTGTATCTTCCCCATTCATGTTGGGAAGCGGCATTGTAATATTGTAATCCTTGATTAATGTATTGTCCATGTTCATGTTATCTCATGGTTACTGGTGTATACTTACCTTTCATGTGATGTAATGATGTTGTTGTGAAAAGTAATGCAGTCATGTAAACCTGAGGGATTTGTTATATGTAGTTCATTTTTAGTTTCATTTCATGTGATATATGATTATTATGATGTATGTTAGTACTTTTTAAAAAAAAATTGGTGCCATAAATGTTAGATGTATTAGTATCCTTTGGGGTTGCTTGGCAGGGCATTACAAATCAAATGACATTAATTATTAAAATGCCTGATTATAGAATCTAATTGTGAAACTTAGAGTAAATGATTGGTTTTTAAATATTTCAATGTCGTGAAATGAAATTGGTGTATTTGATTGGATAAATACAAGTAATGAAAACTGTGATTGACTGGATTTAGGAAATCCTAACTTTAGATCATTTAATTGTCTGAAATGCTTTTAGTGTTTATTTGTTCATCCTCGATGTTGTGAAATTAGAGTAAAGTCTTTGAAGTCTTCCAGATAGGGATTCGATTATTTGTATGGGTTGTCATTATGATAGTCAACCTTTGGATTATCTTGGGATTTGTACCTCCTTGGGATTAGGAGTGGGTTTTGAGTTTTGCGTCTCCTTTGGATTAGGAGTGGAGTATGTGTTTGTTTCCTCTAGTACTTGGAGAGGGTTTTGACCTTTGTTTCCTCCAATGCTTGGAGAGGGTTTTGACCTTTGTTTCCTCTAGTGTTTGGAGAGGGCTTTGACCTTTGTTTCCTCCAGTGTTTGGAGAGGGTTTGGACCTTTGTAGCCTCTAGTGTTTGGAGAGGGTTTTGTACTTTTGTTTCCTCCAGTGTTGGAGTGAGTTTCCTTTATTTGTTGCCTCCTTGGTTTGGAGAGGTCGTCTTATCCAGTTACTCATTGTGGTTTATACCATGTATGTTGTCAATAGGAGAGTGGCTCTTTGTGGGGGTCCGACACACAAAGGAGAGCCAGGGTAACTCACATAGGGTTTAAGTAAGTGATGACTTAAAAAGAATTAATGAAAATCTCTTAGACTAATTAAGATAATTAATGCCTCTCTCATAACTCATTTGCTTTTAAGGTTTGAGATGAGACAAGAAGCACAGTTGGTATGAGGGTTCAGCGGTTGGTAGAGTTGAGCCTAGATAGCCCAAGATGTGAGTTCAGTTGCCTTAGATAGTTGAGCCAGGGTAACTCATAACAAATTTCGTGTGACACTCTCTCTATGTCAACCAGAAGTCAGTATTGTTGTACTGCGTAAAAGATCATTGTTATTTGGAAGCATTGTAACCTTTGTGTTGAGTATTATTGTGGTTGTAGTTGTTTCAGTTCAGTTTATGTTTTAGCCTGTGTCTAGTGGTAGATGGTCTTGTGTTGGTTTCCTGGTTACTATCTCCTAGCACGGGGGGTGAGCCTTCGGGTATCACATGGTTGGGTGGAACGTGCACCTTAATCTATTGGGTCGGCTTTTTGTTCGTGTGGATGAGGTTTCCAGTTGGAGAGCTCATGGGATCCTATTCTTTCATGCTTAATTCATTCAGTTGATCTTGTATTTTCATTACCCCTCATTTTTTATCGAGGTGGAATTTGTAATATGTAATTACACTTATTGGATTTATCTCATTTGGGGAATGAGTGTTGTAATTCTGTTGTAAACTATGTTATTGGAATCAATTGGTATTTCATATCCTTTGTTGTAAATCGTTATGTATGGAATGTATGTTATTTGTTGAGTATTTATTTAATGTTATGAATTTAATTCATGTTTCTTGTTTGGGTTTAAGTAACTCAATCTCATAACCTTAGGGGATTGGTTGGTAATGGTTAGTGAAGTTCATTTTCCTTTCAAAAAAAAAAGTTTTTTGTGTAGTAAATTGCAACTTCCCCTAGGGTTGTGTGGCGAGGCGTTACATTTCTTGTATTTATTGTTGGTTTTGTTGTGGAGTCTTATTAGCCATTGTTCACTTGACTATTCTAGGTTGTGGGTCCTTTTCATCTCCTGGCGTGGGGGTGGGCCTTAGGGTCCACATGGTCAGGTGGAACATGCTATGCACCCCATTGGGTCTCCCAACTAAAGATCAAGTTGTGCACAGTTGTACCATTTGTAGTGACTCCAGAGATGTACCTATTACCTAAATTTCACTAATAGCTCATTTGGGTAGAGCTATTTGATTTCAAACTAAGAGAAAGGTACATTTTTATCCTCTCCTATATTAGATCCAATTACATAAATGAAATAATTAAAAAGATTATGTTTACAAATTACTACATTTATACAAGTGCATGTAACATAAGAGGGATTCACCAAAAATATTTTTTGAATAAAGAATAAATCTTTATTGATACAAAAGTACATATTTGTCTCACACAAGTTGTGAGACTAACTTTACTTATTTAATGAAAATAAAGAAAAGCATATACATGATTAAGTAAACAAATACAAATGTGCATATAAGGAGAGAGACCAGTCATTGCTTGAGAATGACTAGTTCAAGGTGTGTTGTCTCACACTATTGCTGATCTAAGCTGCTTGTCCCTCCTAGCTCCTCATTGTTCCTAATTCCTACATATGGCAATAACAATGATGCTAGAGCAATGCTCTAAGAAATGAAAAGTCTCAAACCTTAAATGAACATACACCTATGCATGCATAAACTAATCTCTAGATGCATTAAATAAGCAACATAACATAAGTGTCCCTGAAAACAAGAAAGAAGTGATCAAACAAACCTATGATATGCTTTGTTTATCTAACTGTTTGTTCCTTGTGCAAATTTAGGAAAATTATTGTTACTGTTTTGATTCAGTTAATTACATCATGTGGGGTAAATGTGGCTCCCACGAGGGTAGAGCTCAACATGATTCCCTATGATGTTTTAAGAGGGAGAGAAAACTGAGCAACTTGATCAAAGATATACATGCTATTAATGCATTAAATCAACATGGAATCACACTAGTTGATCAACTTTCATTATAAAATTCAAAAGATGCAACACATAATATGAGCTATCATGAAATTCATACTTCATAATGAATCAGTCATATGGCTTCCATCATGTCAAAAGGAAGGTACATTTTGTTGGACACGTCTTTCAATCATCTTAACTGGATCCATGATCCATTTTATAAAAAAGAAGTGATGTCAAAGATGCATCAAATTCAATTATAGATGCATCAAGTTCAATTATGAATCTCTTAAAATAATGAAGGAGAAATCAAAGCATCTATCATGAGTCATATGGAGCAGCAAGAAGAAACAAATATAATCATACATTGTTGCATGTAAGGAACTATCAAATTCATCTCACCTTAATCCTATTGGACATCCACACATCACCTAGGATGGTGAGCTTTCAAGTTACCAACGTAAGTGACATATGTCTTCCCAGTAGGATTAAAGAAAAAGGAATGGCAGTGAGTATAACAATAAATTTTAAGAGTTTGAAAAGGGCAATCTTAGTTGAATAAGGATAAAACAACAATAATCTAATGGAAAGGACAATCATCATCATAAAATTTTTGCAGGGGTAAAGGGGTTAGACCTCAAGGATGCTTCTTAACACTGTCTAAGGTCTGGAAGATTAATGGGACAATCATTCCTCATAGAGATCTCAATCCCAAGGAAGTATTCATCAAGGGTTCTATGGAAGAAAGGCATTAAGCAATAACAAAGTGGAGGGTACATTTGACAAGGTCATGTAGAGGATCAAGAGTAGTGACAAAGGTCATTGCAAGGCACCATCCATCACAGTCATAGACCTCAAGTGTGGAAGAACAGTCATGCAAAGAGCAGTCATAACCCTTTGCATGACTATGGCAACAATAGTGGGGAGGCATGATCACCAGTCAGAAGGACAAGGTCACTATCACCAATGGTAAGGACATATCAAAGAGGAAAAGATAAACATGTGAATGAGGTAAGTAGACAGTTCCCAACACAAGATTCATTTCAAGATATGTTGCATGGTCTACAAAGGAGTTATGAGAAAAGGAAGTGCAATACAAATCCATGTGTGAGTTTTGTAAATGCAGAAATAGGAAAATATCATAGAATGAATGTTGCTTGAAGATCATTATCACAAAAAATAGTCACCCTGACATAAGATGATCAACCAGTCACCTTATATAGATGACATGATTGAAACTCAGCTCTATCCACAAGCCATGAAGAGAGATGATCATGATTATTTTAGAGGTTTGTGTATAGATAGGTTAAGGATGTTTTGAGATCACTATGTCTAAGACACAAGCCATTAGGTAGAAGGTAATTTACATCATGAGAGGTGATCATGAACCTCACATAGTGCTTGAGAGTTGGTGGCAGACCTCAAAGCATGAGGGTTTTGTGGAAAAAGATTGAAACCATAAAGACTTGATGCCAAATAACATGAGTTATATGAGCATGATCGAGTTTTGATGATAGTGAATACAAGGTTGTTAAGAATGATTCAAATTTGTCAGTGATTTTGAGAGGAATCGATGACTATATAGTGACCTTCTTTATAGCAAAACAAAGACAGTATCTCTAGAAGGTTTCAATAAATCATAGAGGGACAATCTACAAGAGAGTTGATAGTTCTCACATGGGAAAGAATCAAATAAAAATGGGTAGTGTTTGGATCAACAAACCAAGAAGACCACAAAGCACATTTCACTATAGAAGAGGCAGAACTAAATCCAGGAATAGTGGAATTAAAATAATATGCAAGTGATCAAGCAACAACAATCTCATGGAATTTACAACCACGACTATGAATGGAGTCGAAAATATGCATAAAGTCTTTGATATGCCCATACCCTACAATGGCATTGAATCTTTGTTTTTTGCAAATCATATTTTATGCACAAGGCAACGTTTCATCATATAACAACTGACAAAGATATCTTTTGTTTCAACTAATTCACCCCTCATTAAACCTCATTCACATTATGATCTTGCATGATCTTGTCACAACAAACTAGAGATGTTTGCAAGTTTCCAAATAATGCAGAAAATGGAAGGAGGCAAGAGGCTGAGCATGGCCATTTTCAAAAACAAGATATGGCAACATTTTCTTGTGTAATAGTTGGCTGAAATAGCTCTTTTTTTAAATAATAACTCTGTCAGGAAATCTCATTCATATTATAATCTAGGTGATTGTGACAATGTTGGATGCCATTGCATGGCATCAAAAAATAAGGAACCCACTTTGGGTTTTATTTTTTTAAATACATAAATACAAGAAAGAAATGGAACCCATCTGGATTCATTCTAATTAAAACTTATGAGAAAGTGAAGGAGATTATTCCATGGAGAACATTCTATAGTAGGTAAACAAGTAAATGAAACCCTAGTTCTCTTTTCATAGCTGAGGCCAAAAGAATAGTATTTGTTCATGAAACAACAAAAGAGATTTGGGTTTCTTCTTTAAATCTAAAAAGTAGAAGGAAAACCACATTCTTTGCTTTATTCTCAAGAATGGAGGCTCGAAATGAGCCCTTTTGCTCAAAAATCAAAAGAAATGGAGTTGATTTAAGGCTTACCTAAGCTTCTTTCTCATTTTGTTTGCATATTCAAAGTTTGTGCAAGCTTCCATTCGAGCTTCATACCATCTCATGGTGGTTGTGAAGCAGATGAGACAACAATTTAGAAGAAAAATTTGGAACAAAGTTCATTAGAAATATCTACAGTCGTGGCCTTAGCTCACAAAATGGCCTACAAAAGATTGAAAATATAGATTTTTGATCCAAAAAATTAGTTACCTTGGTACTCGAATGAAGAAAAGCACACAATTTCATCAATAACCAGTCAGAATCAGCCAAAAATCACCATTTTTTGTGCAAAATACAAACCCTCATGGCGGCCAGGTGAACTTTTCAGAATGCTTGAAGTGAAAATGAAATGATTTTTCACATTTTTTCCCATTCTTTTAAAAAGTGAAAACAAATTAAAATGTGATAGGGATCAAATGCCATGACTTAGGCATTTTTATGCCTTATTTCTTTATTGCCTTGTCAAAAAATTGCTAAGTCCCTCAAAATCAAACATGTGGAATGTGCCAAGTGCATAATATGCCTTGCCCTTTAAAATGTGATATGCCTTGAAGACTTTCAAATGTGCCTTCCAAAAAGTGTGGAAGCCCTTTATGATCATATAGGCCAAATTTGGGCCTTTGTGTTTCCTTTGAAAATTAGAGAATATTGACTAGTGTGTGGCCTTGAAATGCAGAATGAAGGTAAAGTGAAGATGATAAAATGACTTGGAGTTTTATTTTTTTTAATGCTTTTGGAAGCATTTAGATGTGGCATTGTATTTTGTATCTTATTTCAAAGTATAAATTATCATTTAAGTGATTTACAAATCACTTTTATTTTATACCATTTTGATGCAAATGTAATGCAATTCAAAGAGGTGGTAAGGCCCTCTTGCTTTCTGCTTTAAAATGTAAAATAACTTGATTAAGTGGTGTATTATGAATCACTTAATCAAGTTATTATCTTGAATTATTTTTAGAGTCTTGTGTTTTCAAAACACACATATTGCATGGGTCAAGGCTGGGAGACAAAATCATGACTTGCAGACATGAGGAGAGTGTGTGAGTTGTGCATTTGACTGTTTTGGAGAAACATGTGCTATTTTGGAGGCTATTTTGTCACACTTTTGGCATGACTATGGTCTTGGCTTGACCTTGGACTATTTGTCTAGAGGACTTTTTGGAGTGATTTTAGAAGGTTCTTTTTTGGCCTCATTGCTACATCCGACTAGAACCTTCTAGATGGACATGTGTGAGGGGATTTGAGGGGTTTTGCTTAAGTATCTTCATTTTGAAAATTTGAAGGGGGTTCTTTCTTTCCAGTAGAGTGATAGAGTTATTTTCAACATGGAGCATTATTGGAACTCAGATGGACTGTTATATAGTAACTTTGAATCAATAAAATAGAGCATATTACCTTCTCATTTCATGTTTCATGGTATGTTGTTAGTGATTGATCAATTTGTTTTGTGAAATTCATCTTTCCTTGCAAACTTCTCTCATATTTAGGAATCTGTTTAGCATAAAATGCATGTTAACAAGTTATAAGTTGTGTTATTCAATAGTATTGTTAGTTGTGAGACCCTTGTTTCCTTCTAAAAGTCATGTTTAGAAACCTTCTTATAAATTATTTATGTGAAAAGCATGTGAAAATGAGTTGTGTAAATAGATTTTTATGATATTGTTTTGAATATGATAGGATGTTATCAAGTCCTAGTTGGTTTTTGGTGTATCACCTTAGGTATTTTCAGTTAATGTTCATGTTTTATGCACTTCTTACCCTTTACCTCAGAAATTAGTAGTTAGGTGGCATAAAAATGGGAGCCAACCCATAATCTCAAGGTTTTCTTTCGAATAGGACACCCACAACCTAAAAGTAGTCTCATGTTACATCCAAACCTGCTAAGTTCATTCATAGCTCGACATAAGGGGTGCAGATTTGGATCACTAACAATACCAAAGTGGGAACTAGTCTTGATGCATTTTACTCATTCATTTTAGTTGTATTAGCACATGTTACTATACTATTCCCTTTCATGTTGGGAAGCACTATGGTATTGATGTAATCCTTGAATGATGTATCTTCATATTATAAATGTGATGAATGTAATATTTGGCATTAGTTTATGATCATTGATGGATGCTTATCATAAATGTAATGTATATTGATTCTTGTATTATTATATGTTTATTGGTTCATAATATATGATCTTTAGTGGTGTTGTATCCGTGGAAATATTTATAATCAAATTCATAAGTGTGAAGGAATTTTATGTATTGTAATGGATGGTGTTTATTCATTCTTTATATGGGATTGCAATGGAATTGTGTGTGTAGTTATCTTCCTTATGGGTTTGGGATGATGTAGAGATTTTCAAAATGTAATGCAGTCATGTAACCCCAAGGGACTTAGTTAGTTGATATATAAATATGTATGGTTTCATTTCTGGTGATGTATGTTTATGTACATTTCATGTTAGTTTTATTTTAAAAATACAAATTGTGCCATTAATGTTAGATGTTATAGTGTCCTTTGGGGTTTGTGTGGTAGGGAATTACACTAACAATATAGTTCCAATTCAGAATGCATTTTTACATAAACAAAATTGATTATCAAGCCAATGAGCATATTGAGAGTGTTTAACATATTTAGGTACAATATTATCTTTAAATTCTTTAATAAATGCATGCGCACTAAATTTTTCCACAATTGGCTCATAACATTTTCCAATTTTTCCATCTTTTAAATAATACTCAATATTTTTAATTTTTTTTACATCCACTAATTGTTGTCCAAATTCATCTAAACTACTTTCATGCATACATTCTCTTAACAATGAAAAGTTATCACATCTATCACATTCTCCAGAAATACATGCTTTTAAATAAAATAAGTTTCCATTAGAGGGTTCACAAAATAAACATGTTACAAAATCTTTGATTGTTTTAGGTGGCATATTAATACCACAAATGTCCTACATAATTTGGTTAGCATGCAAAGTGTAACGTATATATCAAAAAAATCATAATAATAACAAAATTGTATATAATTCTTACAACAACAAGAGATTAATTGTTCATTAATTCTAATATACCAAGGTTTACATTTTTCAAATGATCTTTGAATTATGTTAATATTAAATGGTAAGATTGAATCATCTAAATTTTTTTAATATAATTCAGTTTGAGTCATATCTAAGAGATGCTTTGGATGAGGTTCACGAATTTTGGAACCCACCCTTAATTTTAAAGCATCGTTAATGATAGGTGATACTCTTATATTATCATCCCAATATTTTTCAATTAAAGATTTGATTTCATTAGTTAATTTCATGTCTAACCTTGGGAGTCTAGGTCACTAAAACTCCAACATTAATTAATTGGATTCTTTTCAATACTTTATCTTCTTTTATCAACTCTTATCAAAGTTTTAGGATTTACTTTTATACATTTACTAATCTTACTTAACATTATTTTATTTGAAGTTGCTTTATTAACTAGAGCAGTTGTTATTGCACGGTGAGCTGCATTCTTATCTTTAGATCAACTTTTATTACTTATAATTTAGTCAATAGCATTAGCAACACTAGATGTGACTTGTTCTATTGAATCATCTTTTTTTTTGGTTTTACAAAATGCCTTATTTTTTCATCACTTTTCTCATTTTCAACATTCAGCCTAATTTATTTCTATAAAAAAACATTCAATATATTCTGTTTCCATAAGTTTTCATTTGTCTCCAAGAAACTTTCCCAAGAAGGTTATCTAGCACATCTTTTTCAATTGTTAAAAAAAAATTTCATTTTCATTCATACAAGGGGTTTCATTTTCATTCATCCAAGGAGTTTCATTTTCATTTTCAAATATAAAATGGATTTCATTCTCATTTTCATCAATAGGAGGGATTTCATTCTCATTTGCATTCATATAAGATATTTCATCATTTTTTTGTTTTTGCATTGTTTCAACTCTATAATTATTGATACCATCAATGGTGTGTCCAACTTCCTCTAAATAACTAAGATCATTACTATCAAGGCTTGGGTTTGAAGACATACATGGATAAATTGTTTGAATAGGTGAATTTTCCATATCTATGGGAGGTGGATTTGAAGACATACCTGAAGTTATTTGCATAGGTGCTCTTTCCATATCATTCAAAGTTGAAGTTGAAGGCATAGTTGGGTTTGTCTCCATAATTGCATTTTCAAGTCCACATTTACCATCTCCACATTTGCATAATCTACATTCATCTCTGTATGATCGTAAAATTTGATCCCTTGCAATTTCACATATATTCTTGGATTCGCTTTAGTGTCCACTCCCTTAGCATCTTGAGTAGGCTCATTTTAGCCCTTGCATTAGCCTTTTTCCTTCTTAGAATGCTCCAACACCCCTTTTCAGTAGCTACCCTTGTGTGTCAGCTTTTCATCGGACTTGGTGCTTTTCCTAATTTCATCATTTTATAGCATGACGTGCCAAGACACTAGTGCGGTGCATAGATGTCTGCATGGCACACTAGTATCCTACAATGTTTCAACCTTCAAACAACCATTTTCGTGTATGTTTGCCACTTGTCTTCATCTTTTGTCAGTGGTAACAGCCAGGAACGCCTTGTAACGGCTGAAGAAGCTTCTTTTCCTTCCTTCTTTTCACTTCATTTGTATCTTCTAACCTCTCAAAAACTCTTCTTTTGCTTCTAGCTTCATCCTACCATCTCACTCTTGCTTGCAGAACTCCATATAGCTTGATATAGCAAGCTTCAATCACTTTCAAGCTCTCACAACACCCTTTGCAACACTCTTTCATCTCTATCTCCTTTTCCTTATGCTTGTGAGCATCTTGGGATTCCATATCCCCTTTCTATTTCATTTTAGCTTTGTGATATGGGTTCTCCTCCTTGAGCAGGGATTGCTTTTATCACCTCTTTTGTGATACAGGTTCTCCTCCTCGAGTTGGGATTGCTTTTATCACACACTTACTTGGTGGTGCGGGTTCTACTCTTGAGCAATTTTTTCTTTCACCACACGCTTTGTTCATTTCTCTTTTTCTCTCTATCTTCTTGGATGTCCATGGAGGTGGGAACACCAAAACGAGGGTTCAACTAAGGAAAACCCCTATACAGCCCCAACATTTTCTCCAAACATCATGCATATAGGTCTGGAAGACATTCATGTATGGGAGGCTTCATCACTTGTGTAGTCGTGAGCATATTCTTTCCTTTCTTTTTCTTATCTCTATCATTTCCATTTCAGTTTACTTCATTTCTATCACTTTCTATTACTTTATCACATTTTGTAATTTCTCAATAATCAGAGTAGAAGTAGTCCTTTAGGAATTTTATGTGATAAACTCATTCTCTGGTCTGTACAAGATGCCAGCACACCATGCTTTTGTCCATATCCAACGCTAACATCCTTTGGTTGAAAGCTTGTCAGTTTGTCTAGAAAATCTCTATGACCTACTCTTTTCAATTTTGAAACTCTCGCTGTTGTTCCTTGAGGTAGATTACGGTAGTTCACCCCATGATACTCTCTAAATGAAGAGAACTCATGAGTAGTGAATCCCCCTCTTCTACAATCTCATCCTTCATGGTTTCCTATTCAACATTCATTGAACTAGATGCTTCCAAAATTTTCATTTGATGAATCATTTCTCATCTATCTCTTTGTCTTTTTGCCTCCATTTCTCTATTTGTTTGAATTTCTTCAGGTTTCATTAACTTTCTACATTTTTTTCTTTGCCTTTGCTTTGATATCATGGTTACCAAACCTTCTTTGATAACAAAATAAATGATTCTTAATCTATTTTCAAATTGCTATCTCCTTCAAATATTCAAATAAAACTATACAGTATGGAGGTCATTTCTTTTATAAACTTTGAAGTACAAAAACATCATGAATACGTCCAAAGTTCTCTTTTTTCCAAATCTTCTTGTAAAATTTTCTTGTACTTGATTCCACTTCAAAAAATTCAACCTACACTTGTCTCTTCCAATAATTTGAATAGAATATTCCCTGTTACGAGATTGCACAAGACAACATTGCAATGAAAAATGTAGAAAATGGTGCTTTCAGACTGTACTACAGAAAATGAATGTTGCAAAAAAAATGTGCTCTATCAATATTTTCCAAATTGGGAAAAAATGACTAAATAAGAAACATGTATGCATTATAAAACGTGTACGTGTTCTATTTCAGGAATGTGTACACTTTACCTTTACCCAATGGGTAAATAGGTAATGCGTACGTGTTTTATTTAAATAACGTGTACACATTAAAAATTTGAATCTCCAACCCACATATAAACTCAATTTTAGGCTCGAGAAAGGCTTGGCAACCCGACCCTTAGCCTTTGACTTAGACAACTAAAAAACTAAGGTAGATTCAAGAGGAATGTCCAACTTTGGCAATATGGTTGATGGAATTTTTTTCTAAATCAATCTATGAAATTAAAACCCATTAGAGAAAATGATGTCTAGTTTCTAAATATATAATTTTTATTAAGATTGGATTATATTTGTTAATTTTTAATTAATTTCTAAGCAAACTAGTCCTTAAACTTGAAATATTAGGCTTTTTTTTGTTTTATAATAACTTTTTTTGGTTAAGTTTCTTGTAAAAAAAAATATATGGCATCAATATTCAAATAATTCTCTAGACAATGAAAAAAAATTCAAAAAATATTTAGTTTAGGCCCAATTAAGTTGTCTATACACGTTGATTTTTAAAAATAGAAATTAAGGACAATAAAAATTCAATAAAAAATATTACAAAAAAATATCCCAATCAACCTTCATGTTGTTAGCTCTCTTTCCCCAAAAGGAATTAGCAAAATACTTTTATTTGGGTCAAAAAGTGGTGTATGTACACGTGCATGGTATGGTAAAAAAAAGACTTAAAAAATGGTTTTTATACATCCCTATGAAAATTTAATTTCTATCAACAGGGTATTTCAATAAATTACATATTTGGAAACTATATTCAAAATGCTAAATTTCAAGGTAAGGGACACCCGATCGGGTGGGATGATGGGGTTGTCTGCAACTACAACTCGTTGGGCCGAGCTAGGGCACCCGAGCCCTAGCTCTTTCTTGCTTTCGGTTTGCTCCTTCGTTGGTGGGTGGGATCTCTATGAAATAAGGGTTGGCAGAGTGTTTTCTTCTAGTTCCGTGTGCCCTGTGTTGTGGCGTTTGGTAGTTCGGGGGTATTTTCTTAGCTTCGGGGGTTCCCTTTTTGTCCTGAGCAGCTGCGGAGTGCCGCTTGTAGCAAACTCGGGCTGGTGGTGGCTAGTGGGTGTTGGTCCAGTGGTGCCCTGGCGCGTGGGGCATTTCTTCTCTCTTTATTGCTGTTAGCCGGTCGCTAGTGGGGAAAGGAAAACGGATCTGTAGTTTGTGGAAGGAGGTTATCCGAGTGTGGTGTGGGGCTTCCACACCCATAGTTGGTTGTTGGTTCTGCAGTTTCGCTTTAGGCTTAATGCCTTTCTCTGGGGGTGAGGCTTCTGGGACGTCTCTGGCTATGGATTTCCAGGCTGCGTTGGGTTCTACACCTAGGAACCGTGGGTTGAAGACTTTCAATAATACGTTATTTGCTCCAGAAGTTGGGTCTGATAATGCGGGGTTGTCTTCTGGTTCACGAATCTCGAAGATTAATGGTTGCCTAGAGTGTTGCAAGGAGAGGCCAAAACTAGTTATTCCTTCTGAGATGATCGCTGAAGACATTGAATATTTTTCAAATCACTCCTTATACTGCAATTTTCTGGGGATGAGGGTATCTCTGCATTTTTTAGAAGTCTGGGCTCAGAGGACTTGGGAGCCGGAGGGAGAAATGGAGATAATGTTGCTGGCCAATAATTATTTTATGGTTACTTTTAATTGTCGGGCTGATCGCAGTAGGGTTTTTGAAGGGGGCCCTTATTTTTATAATAAGGTGGGGCTGTTTATAAAGCCATGGCATGCAGGTTTTAATCCCTCTGAGGAACTTCGAATCGGGTTCCGGTGTGGGTTCGTCTGCCTCGGATTCCGGTAGAGTGTTGTCGGGAGGATGTTTTGCATTTGTTAGCATCATTGCTTGGAAAACTAGTTGGGACTTCATCGCAAACTTTGGGTAAAAAGGTAATGACTTATGCGCGCATATGTGTTGAAATTGATCTAAGTAGGCCTTTACCGGATGCTATAGATATGTGTGCGGGATCGTATTCTTGGGTGCAACAGTTGGACTACGAGACTCTTCCTTTCCACTGTCGTTTGTGTCATGAATATGGTCACTTGCAATGAAGATGTCCAAGATATAAGCATGTGGAATCTCAACCTACTCAACCCCCACATAACCCCCCTGTGGTTGATAAGGGGAAGAACCTTGCTCATGGAGAGGTGAATGATGCTGAGGGTTTTATTCCAGTCAAAGCTCGTAATAGGAATCATGGCCAAAAGAGGACTTTCAAGGAAAGACAAGAAGGGGGTTTTTTTAATAGGTTTGAAGTTCTGGATGATCTCAGTCAGCAGGAAGTGAACCCAGGTTTGATTAACTTGGATCAGGGGGTTGAGGGCCCAGTTCAGGAGGGTCTTAATCTTGGGACTATCACACGCCCACAGGGGGATGAATGTCTACCTAAAGGGGTTGTGAGCTCAGTACAAGAGGACATTAATCTTGATAATTCGGGTGCACAGGGTGTTGCATGTTTTCACGGGGATATGGATCAACAGGTGGTGGTTTCAGCAGTGTTGGACCCTCCTTTAGTTGCTCCAAATGCAGGTGGGGATTCTTCTCACCCTGGGTGGGTCGGGGGTTTGGATCTGGCTAGGCATATTAAGCCCCCTCCAAAATTGGGTCTCTTGCAGAAGGATATTAAGAAAGGTGGGGCAGAGAAATCTGCCAAGCCTGGTAGAAAGAAAGATGTGGAAAAGATTAAGTTGATAGGGGAGACTTTGGTGGAGGCAGGGTCAGTCAAGACCTTGGACACTCACTTTTCAAGTCCCTTGAAATGATCGTTCTCTCGTGGAATGTGAGGGGCTTGAACAACGGCCCTAGACAAAAAGCAGTTCATGATTTAATAAGAAGACATAGTCCGGATGTTGTTTTTCTGCAAGAGACCAAATTATCAGTTGAGTGTATGTTTGGTTTGGCGGCTAAGTTATGGAGGAATGGAGAATGTCAATGCATTGGTGCTCATGGGTCTTCTGGGGGTGTAGCCTGCTTATGGAACCCGAGAAAGGTCACTCCTGTTTGGTGGATGTCTTCTAAATCTTCAATGTCTATGATAGCTACGAGTTTTGCGACAGGGGAGGCTATTCTTTTATCTAATATCTATGCTCCTATTGATTTTAGGGGTAAGCAAGTGCAATGGTCCCATATCAGGTTTGTCCGCAGTATGGCGCCTTTCCATCCATGGATTTTGGCTGGAGATTTTAATGCTATTTTTGATTTGGATGAGAAGCGAGGTGGTGTTGGGAGGTTGGAGCCCTCTGCAGTACTTCTTCGTGATAGCATCAATGCCTTGAATTTAGTTGATATCAAGCCCAGTAATGGTAGTTATACCTGGAACAATCGTCGAGTGGGGGATAATTGTATTGCTGAAAGGTTAGATCATTTTCTGGTTTCATGTTATTGGGTTGGTGGGTTGTGGTCCTCTCGCTCTGAGATCTTGGATTGGAGAGGATCGGATCATTGGCCTATCAAACTTACAATCGAGTCAGCTAATGTGCCTCATTCTCCTTCCTTTCGATTCCAACTCATGTGGTTGAGGGATCCTTCTTTGTATGATTGTGTGGCTGACTGGTGGAGGAATGGTCGGCCTGCTTATGGAACGGCCATGTATACCTTTGTTAAGTTGCTTCAATTTGTGAAATATCAACTCAAGCGTTGGAATCGTCAGTCCTTTGGCAATCTATTTCATGCTAAGGCGTTGGCTCAGGCTAATCTAGATAGCATTACAAGATTGATTAGGGAGGATGGGGTGTCGGCTAGGCTTCTTCAGGAAGAGGCTCGAGCTTTGAAAGCTCTGGAGGAGTGGGAGTTGCGGGAAGAGATGTTCTGGAAATAGAAGGCTCGGATAGATTGGCTTCAGGAAGGGGATAAAAATACTGCTTTCTTTTTCAATTCGGTGAAGGCTCGAAGGCATGGCAATTCTATCTCTATGCTGGTGAATGATAGGGGTCAACATCTTTCATCCCTTCCAGAAATCTCAAATGAGGCGGTGCAGTATTTTGCTTCTCTTTTTAGGGAGGACTCACAAGGGGGGTCCCCTGCGGAAGCCCAGGTTCTTTCTTGTATTCCCTCTCTGGTTTCTAGAGAAATGAATCAAGATCTTATGAGTGACATCTTGTTGGAAGAGTTAGAAGGGATAGTTTTCCAGATGAAGAAAGGGAAAGCTCCTGGTCCCGATGGCTTCCCGATTGAGTTTTTCCAAGAATTCTGGGATATTATCAAGGCTGACCTTTTGGCAGTTGTTCAGGAATCTCAACAGAATAGGCAGATGTTAAGGGCTTTGAACTCTACTTTTCTTGCTCTTATTCCCAAATGTGAGGGGGCTGATAGGCTAAGTCTTTTTCGCCCCATCTCTCTTTGCAATGTAATTTATAAAATTATCTCTAAATTAATTGCTGACAGGTTGAAAAAGGGTCTCAAGGACTTGATTTCAGAAGAGCAGAGTGGTTTTGTTGCAGGTAGGCAAATTCTGGATGGGATTGTTATTGCAACTGAGGCTATTCACTCCATGGCCAGCTCCAGAGAGAAGGCAATGTTTATCAAATTGGATATGGCTAAGGCTTATGACAGAGTCAGGTGGTCCTTCCTTTGGAAGGTTCTCGGTGCCTTTGGCTTTGGGGAAGAGTGGATTCAATGGGTTATGAGCTGCGTTACTTCAGCCTCCTTCTCTGTGCTAATTAATGGGGAACATACTGAGTTGTTTGGTGCTTCTCGGGGACTGCGCCAGGGGGATCCCCTTTCCCCGTACTTGTTTATTCTCCTTGCTGAGGGTTTGGGGAGATTGATGAGAAGGAATGTGGAGTTAGGCTTGATCCAGGGTTGGCGGTGGGGAGGCAACTTGCCTCCGCAGTCTCATCTGCAATTTGTGGACGACACTGCTCTGATGGGTGCAGCTACTATGAGAGAAGCTTCTCATTTTCGCCAGGTGTTGGATGTCTACTTGGCTGCCTCTGGTCAGCGGATTAATGAAGACAAGTCTTGTATTTATTTCTTCAATACTCCTGGTCCTATTCAGCAGAGGATTGCTCAAACTTTGAGATTTCAGATTGGGATTCTCCCGTTGACTTATCTCGGAGTCCCTATCTCAATGGGAAGGTTGCCCAAGGAGTCTTGGCAGATTATTTTGGATAAATTTAGAGTGAAAGTTAATCATTGGACTCACCGGTGGTTATCTTTTGCTGGCCGGGTTCAGCTAATCAAGTCTGTGGTTCAAGCTTTGCCTATTTACAGATGCATGCTTCAGGTGGCCCCGGTGGGCTTTGTTAAGGATTTTGATTCTGTTGCAAGACAATTTTTATGGGCTGGTTGTTTGAGGTCATCCAAATGGAGTCTGGTTAGATGGGAGGTTGTTTGTTGCCCGAAGCAATATGGTGGTCTGGGCTTAAGGCAATCGGCTTTGACTGGTGAGGCTTTGGCTGCAAAGCTGTATTGGAGATGGTGTGTTGAGCATGATAAGGTCTGGGCCAGGGTTCTTTCTCAGAAGTATCTCTCTGGGATCCCTCAGCTGGATATTCCCCGTTACCCCCTTATGGGGAAGGGATCGGTGATCTGGGGCACCCTCAAAAAAGGAGCTGCGCTTATTAAGGAGGGTTTATTTTGGATATGTAAAAAAGGGACCAAGGTCAATTTCTGGTCTGATTCTTGGGATGGCTATCTGCCTATCATTTCTCAATTTCCTAACCTGTTGAATCTTAGCCAGAGGTTATTGAGGCTGGTTGGTCACAAGTGAGTGATTTCAAAACCTTCTCTCTTGAGGACCATCTGGAGTCGGCAAGATGGAAGTCTATTGATGAATGGCCAGATGTGGGTCTACAGGAGGATGGGTTTGAGCTTCAGAATATCCTTTCTAGTAGACGGTGTAGCTACCTTCGGGACGAAGATGTGTTGGCTTGGGCTCCTAATCCTAAGGGGGTCTACACTGTGGCTTCTGGTTATCAGCTGCTTTTGGCTCACAGCAGGATGGGGAAGAAGTTCAGTGGTGGAAGAAGGTTTGGAACAAGTTTGCCTGGCCAAAGTGTAATTGCTTTGCCTGGATGTTAGCTTGGAATAAGTGTTTAACCTGGGACAATATTCAGAAGAGAGGTTTCCAGGGCCCCTCTATTTGTGCTCTGTGTGGTGCTGATGAGGAGAACTCTACTCACTTATTTTTTCGCTGTCCCTTTTCTCTTCAAATTTGGCATTTTTGGTGGGGAGTTTGGCAGTGCCCCTGTGTTCATGCTTCCTCTTTGATTGATTTTTGGAAAGGATTGGGTAGGCCTCCTTCTATGGCTTCTTTCTTGCGGGAGGTGTGGTTTGTGGGGCCTATTTTCTTGTTGTGGCAGATTTGGTTGGAACGGAATCAGAGGATATTTCGAGGTGAGAAGAAGCTGGTGCAACAAGTTTGGCAGAGGATTTTAGGTATGATTCAGGAGACGGTGGAAGCTAAATGTGAAGTGGAGTTTCCCCTGCAAAAAAAGGATGCTGAGGTGGTGGAGCGGTTGGGATTTCAGGGGTTATCCTTGGCCTCTGCGTGTGTTAGGAGGGGGAGGCAGGCGAAGCAGAAAGTTAACAGGGAGGGTAGGTGGCAACAACCTCCTAATGGTGTCTTGAAGATTAATACTGATGGCTCTTCAAGGGGTAATCCTGGACCTGCTGGTATTGGGGGGATTGGTAGGGATTCTTCGGGCTCGGTAATCTTTCTTTTTTCGGTCTATGAAGGGGTTCAGACTATCAACCTAGTGGAAGGGTGGGCTATTTTTCGTGCCTTGGAGAAGGCTTATGCTTTGGGATGGAGAAGGATTATTTGTGAATCTGACTCCCAGGTCTTGATCAACTTGCTTCTTGAGCGGAAAGTGGAAAATGTTAGTTGGCAACTGGCTATGCTGGTGCATCAGATTCTACAGGTTAGTTCGTTGATGGAGATAGTGACTTTTGTGCATATTCCAAGAGAGTGGAATAGGGCTGCTGATTGCTTGGCGAAGTGGGCTGCTGAACACCTAGATGGATGGAATGTTCAGGAGTGGGATTTGGTTCCTCAGGTACTCCGTGGCGATTTGGAGAAAATTCTTGCTGAGGATAGAGATGGGAATGGTGTTGATTGATCTTGCTCTTGTTGTTTTCGTTTGTTTTTGTGGGTTCCTGGGACCTCGGTCCTTTGCTTTCTTTGTAATGTTCTTTTCTGAATTTCAATAAAGTTTTTACCCCTTTTTATTAAAAAAAAAATGCTAAATTTCATAGTATTGAATTTTTTTAAGATTCATTGTGTAAGTGCCTAAAATCTCCAGTCCAATGTGACAAATGTTGAAAAACAACAAAAACACTTCCACTTTTTGAGCTTTTTGTGGACCCAACTTCTTGCATCAACCCTATCTATAGATAACTAGCACTTGCACCAAGGGGGTGCAAGGGTTACGCCGATAGAAAAATATATAGAAATAAACATCTAAAAGAAGTGTATTGTTAAATATATACTTTCTTGTTTGCATTAAATACAAAATGTTTGTAATACATATGTGGAAAGTTTTAAAATTGAATGAAAGATTTACATGATTTGCAAAATATACAATATGTCTCTATTATATATTTTTTAGATTGACAATTGAATGACAAATTTGTTGTTTTTGATAAAGGTTAAAACAGGTTTTGAAGGGACCTGAAACCCTTTACAAACATGAACATGACTGTATAAAATATAGCCTACAACCAACCCAAAAACCAGCTCCAAAACAAGACTCTTCAAGATTTACATTTAGCATTTTTCTTGTGGGAACAGAGAGTCATGTCAAAAGAAGGCCTAGAGATTTTAGCTTTCTTGCCCATTACAGTAATCTAGCCTTCCTCCACTTGCAGTGCCTTGTCAAGCTAGGCCAGCTCAATATTATCTTGAAGATGAATGCCCGACGCCAAAGTCTTAGAGAGATTTCATCATTAATGTCCAACTAATGAATGACAAATTTGTTGTTATTTCAACTTGTGTTGACTCTATGTTTGATGATTCCTTGTGTTAGTATAAAATGCCACTGGTACTTTTTTTCCCTGTTTCTTTTTTATTTTCCCTACACAATCAAAGAAAAAGTTAGCGGACCCATAATGCAAATGAAGTTGGCACTTTCTTTCTTTACAGTAAATCAACTCATATTATCATATCCTTCAATTTTAAATAAAAAATAATAAAACATTTATATATTCTAGATATAATTAATTATAATTAAGACAATCTACATTTGACTATCGAAGAGCATTCAATGATCAACACAAACAAAAAGAATGAAGTTTTCTCTATATAGTGTTTATATGAGTTTGTAATAAAAAGTTTGAAATACATACATAAGATGAGGATATATTTCGTTGAACAATTGAAAAAGTAGTGGACAAGTCAAAATTGAAAGATATAGCCACAAACTAATCATATTTATATAAAATTGTATTAAAATATGCAATACAAAGTAAACAAATACAATACAAAACAATGCATCAAAATGTATATGTTTATAATTCAAATGTAAGAAAAATAAAGAAAAGCATAATACATCACAATTTACACACTTTATTTCAGATAGATATGCAAAATTATGCAATATGAAAATTCCTAGAGAAATGTGCTAATATTAAACCAACAATCAAAAAGGTTAAATATTAAAATTCAAATTGTAAATAAATTATTACAGTTTTTTCCACTTTATATTAAAAACATACTTGATAAAAAAATTAATTTTAATAATGCAAAATTAATGATCAATAAGAAACAAACCAGCATAATAAACTCTTAAGAACTTATAATTTATAAATAAATCAACAAAATAAATTTAAGAAATTAATAGATTTCAAAAAAAATGTATCCTTAAATTCAATGGTGAATAATTAATTGGAAATGCATTATATTACATTATAGTAATTTTTTCTTCACAAAAGTTAGGAGAAAAAACCTACGAAATAAAATGTAAAAAGAAAAACAAATTTGGATTATAAATCTTTGAATTCAATGGATTTCACCCCTATTTATGAAATCTAAGAACAAAAACCAAATGTAACATGTGATAAATTTAACATGAACCTTTTAGCTATTGGTGCTCTAGTAATATGTGTAAGAAGACAATCAAACAATTGAGCCATTTAAAATGATAGCCTCTAATGCTGAGGTACTTTTTGTTCCTACACTCCCACATTTGATATAATCGCATTTTTCCTCTTTTGACAAATGTCAATTGTGTTCAAAATAAACAGTTGGGTTCTATTCTTTCTACTCATATTTAATCTAATTCTCAGTTTTGAAAAATTCAAAATGTTTTTAGCTACCACTCTTTGGCCTATCAATCACTAAAGTATTCACTAAAATCAAAAGGGCTAAATAATATATTTGTTTATCTTAATGCAAAGAATGTTGTCGAATAAGATAGGTAACGGTGTAGATTAGGGGTTTTTCTCTATTGCTAAGGCAGCTGTTGATTCAATTTATTTTATTTGAAATAAAAAATGCACATGTATCAAAGAAAATAAACAATAAGAAATCAAATGTTACAAAAAGTAGAGATAAACCCGAACCAAGACATTGAACAACCCAACGTAATTATTAATTTATAACAAATGGAACCACATTGAGCAGACAACTGGAAGATGCATGCATTTCTTTTTCTTGAAAGCTTTAGATAGCTATTGTTTATTTTTTTAGACTATGAGAAGGCTTGTTCCATTGAGACGAAGAATCTAGGGGGCGATGAGAATTTGGTTATGTGGGTTTGGTTCTTTCGTGACATCTTCATCAAGGAACTTTGGAGAGTCTTTCTTAGTATCATGAACATGGGTTTTTGCATGTCTTTGGGCAGAAGCTTTGACTAATTTCTTTGCTGGATCATATTCTACACTTTTGTCACCGAATTTTTGTATTGTTTTAAAAACTCCACGAGTTTCCTTTATAGAATCTACCCCACCCTAAAGAAATTTGATGATAGATAGAACAAGAAGTAACAGCCTACCATTGATTCTAAAAAGCTCGACGAGGAGACCAAATCGGCCGTGCTATAGAAGATTTCACCTCAAGTTTGGCAGACTATTCAGAAGGCTCAACTTGAGCAAAAAATGAGCCAAGCTGAATTGGTGAAGTGTATAAATGAGAGGCCTCAGGTGGTTCAGGAGTATGAGAGTGAGAAACCTGTACCAAATTAGGCTATTATATCTAAATTGGAGAGGGCTTTGGGCATAAAAATCAGAGGAAATATTCCAAGTAAATGGTAAAGAATTATGTTGTTTTTCTTATGCTTGGCTAAATTGGTGAGTGTACATTTTAAATATAGGTGTGAAAGCAAAAATACTAAAATTTTAGATGGTAACTAGTAGAATAGTACCATGAATTCTTCTCGAACACTATAGAAATTCTTTGCTATTCCTTGTCTCCATCAAGCTTTGTTCAATGTGTTTCTCTGCAAATGTAGCAAATTGTTGGTAATTTTTTTTGGTATAGTATGCAGTTTATATGTAGGAAAATTGAGGCGGTGAAAGTTGAGGCGGTGAAAAAAGATAAAAAATTGTAGATGCGGTGAAGAATACATAATTGCAATTTCCAACTAAACGAAAGGATTGTCAATAGGAAACAAGATCTTCTAAGAAGGATTTTTTTGCAGTTATGATTCATTTATTCAACAAAAATATCCATGCACTTCATTTAATAGACTTGAAAGTTGGTTTGGACCATTTAATGCAGCAAAAAAAATGATTAGTTTGCATTTCTAGCAATCCCATCAAACTATTTTCAGAGGACTTTCCATTGCAAATAGCCTGGTAAACTGGTTTCATGGGAGTGTGAGACAGGTTTCCACCAAAATTTCATACAATATATAGCCTATCGGCTAATTATAGTTAGTACTATTACTCAAATTTATTACATCATTTCCCCCATTTCATTTGAATTACTTATCATCCAACAATAAATGTCATGGATTCCTACAAATACTTGGACTCATTGCCACATTGTAGAAGTTATAAGTATTGTTTTAACTATACCAATAATCAATGATATATGCGTCCTTCAATAATAGCTTTTTTATACATACATTCCCTGCAATTCGTTAAGTTAATTTAACAATAGAACATATTAATCTTTGTTAAATTCTATGGCATACTATTCTCAACCCCAAACTAGATTAACATCAATTTCAACAAATAAAACTAAATTTCATATTTAAAAAATCACATTAATGTATATTAACTGAACATAAAGAAGAAAAATATAAAAAAATAGTGCATCTTCTCATTAGAAGTTTCACTCAATATATAAATTTGTCATCGTATATTTAACTTATACGTAGGAAGAGGAGGTACAAAGGATCTCGATCTTCACAATGGTAAAATAATTTCTTTTAGCTCCACAACTGTAATTTTTTTCAGCTATTGGGACTAACTTTCTCAACTAAGTCACAATCCAACTATTCAATACTTTCTCCTCAGTGGGTTCATTTTCCATGGCTCCATTTCTTACACTAATCTTCATTCTTGTTTCCTCCTTTCTATTGTAGTTAGTAAGATGGCAAAGAGTATCAACACACTACTATTCATTGAATCATGGGATATAGCATGAAAATTTAATGTGAAATTCTTAGTAGATCATAGGATCTCTCTAAATAGCTAACAAATTCCTTTTCCATAATAAATATAAGTTTCTAGCTCTCTATACTTTTTCCATTGTTTAGTGGGTGGTTATCTATTGGTTTTACAAAATAAGGTCTAAAATAATTGGTTTTATTGCTAACAACCATGTTGCACTAGGAAATGGCCACATCATCCATGCTTTTGTCTCATAGGTGAATATTACCATAGTTGTACTAAGGTTTCATTTAACTAATTTTGTATTAACATTTTTACAACCAATTAAATTTTCCAGGCTTTGTTAAGTCATATTTTTTGAATCTAAAGATTGTTTAATCTTTACATATTATTATAAAAACAATATACTTGTCCCATTGTTCTTAAATATTTTCAAAGTTATCTATTGATCTTTAAAGCAAAATTATATCCAATGAAGATATTGGCATCATTTATTCAATGATATTTTTGATTTCCAAAAGATATTTCTCTAATATAACAAGTTCCAGACAACATGAAATCTTTTTAATATTTTATCTTATAGTCTTGGAAAAAACATAAACAAGGTTACACCAAGAACCTCTGAATGTGCACTTGCAAGACACATTCTAGAACTAGAAAGGTATGTAGCCTTAACAAATCTAGCTAGTTGCCCCAAGACAACTAGCTAGGTATGGAGACATGCTAGGTATGAAGACATGAAGGACTTGGAAAATGAAGCTGCCCTAGACTGAAGGGAATTTTTCTCTCAGATTGGAGACAACTAGGAGTTGATTACAAATGCAAAATAATGGTTGTCTTGATGCTCTATTTTTTTATTTGGTTTAATGGTTGTTCTAAAACTCAAGTTTCTTTAGATGATAGTACCAGACTATTATTTTATGCTAGCTATGCTTTGGTTTAGGACTTGCTTGTTTATGGTTAATCTCTTATCTAGCCTATGTGCCACGTTTTGGGTTATTCTGTGGTATGCTTATGTTTTTTATTACTTATAATGATCATGTGGATGCAAATACTTTTAAATTGGCCTGCAAGAACCATATGGTTACTTAATAGTATATAGTCTGATTGTTATTTTGTTGGGTGTGTCTGGTGTTATTTCCCAACCTATCTCATTTTTTTTGCTTCAACTCTTTTTGTTTCTATGGGATCAGGGCCCTTTCCCTGCTTATATAATAAAAAAAAAATCTAGGTAATTTGTAATATATCACATTTTCTTGTTTGTAAAATAAAAAATAGCGTGGTTTAGGTTAAGCCTTTCAACTAATATTACAAAATTTTATTGGTATTTATAATCCTTGGTTATAATGTATTTACACTTGAATCATGAGGCAAAATCCAAACTATTGCAAATGAAATATGTACAATTTAAGATTTATGCAAGCAGTAAGTTTTTGTTTTCAAATATTAATATAGGGGCTAGCTTGAAAAATCCTCAAAATAGTAGCAAGAAAGTACTCCCCATAAAATTAGTCATATTATCTTCAAGGTTTGTGCATTCTTTACAAGTGTTTTTTTATTAATTTTCACTTTCAGTCACTATACTTTCACAAAGATTAACAACACTTGCTATTTAACTTCTAATTTTATATTTTTTCTCATCAGTTGCCTCCTTCTTTACATTTTATTAATTATTCTCTAACAATCAGTTACAAAATTTTTAACAAATAAGAGCTATCGTTATTTTTTTCACTACATTGATAATTAGTGGCAAATGTGTTTGTTAATAATTATTTTTTGTTCTACATACACTCCTTAATTTTTTTTCTCTTAATAATAATGTGGTAATCTTACATTCCCTATTTCCAACCCACTTTTATACTTACTCTTAGAAAAGTAAATGTATTTTCCAACTTATGCACTACTTGCAAATTATATAGAAGTTTCTTATTTTTTTGCTCACTACCCTTTCTTCTTCTTCTTAATTATGCAAAGGGTTAACTTTTGTAAGCCACTATCTTGCTATAAATCCTCAAAACAAACAAATTGATAGGTATTACTATATTTTTAAAATTTAACCCATGGTACATTCTTTTTATCAACTAAATTCTCTCTTCAAAATGTATTAGATATATAGTAGAGTAAATTATGCGGTTTCAACTTCACATTCAATTTCTACTTCATAATGTACAATTATATAGTTCATATTTAGGACACCATAGTTATCATGTGTAATTTACTTTTACTAGGAATAATTAGCTATCTCATGAGAATGTATTCTCTGACTAGCAATGTAATAAAGATGACCAATGATATAAACCTACACTTGCAACCACATATACAAGCACTAGATATTTTCATATTTAGGCATGGCCTTGAATTGGCCAATCACTTTAAAATATAGCTCTCTAATAGAGTTCATAAGCAAAAAGCTACACTTCTGAAAAAATACAATTGCTACATAACTTCAAAATAACTCCAAAAGGTATCTATAATTAAACTTCAAAAAATACAATTTCCTTTTTATTTACAATTCAAGGTGAGCCACCATCTTTAAATGATATTCTAAAAATTGTTGATTGATAGGTTATAAATTACCATTCTTAAACCCATTATGTCAAATTTATTCCTATAGGTGGATTTCCATCTCAAAAATATAAATCACATGTTTGCACCATGATATCATTGGTCATCACACCTATCTATTTGAAGAACAAGCCCAACAACTACCTGCTACGAGCTCGATTGATCCATGTACAAGTCTAGATGAGAATGAAAGAGTTATGAAATACCCTTCTTGAAGGGTGTTGTTTGGAATATGTTCATCCCCACAAAGGAAAGAGATTTCATCCACTATTACTCATATTAGAAATTTGAATATATTCTAGACAAGGTGGCTTATAAAGGGTTGTGTTACCATGAAAAACTTTAAATGTACCAATCCAACATACAAAAGAGACGAGGGTAATTTTTTTCATTTAATTTTATAGAGTGTGAGCACACTAAAATATGTCACTTGCTTCAATAAAGTTGCAGATCTTCATTACATGAATGTTCAGGTTGGAGCTATATATACAATATCTAGTGGGACTATTAAGACTATTAATAGGTTGTATGAAAAACTTAATAGCCAACTTGAAAACTATTTACTAGATGATTCCAAGCTTTCTCTCTAAAGATGACCTTGCAATTCCAAAAAATTAGTTCTCTTTCATATCCGTTAATGGCATTATGAACATCACCAATAATTGTCTTGTTGATATTATTGAGATAGTTATGTGTAGACTTGATCTTCACCATAAGGAGGGATGGGAAAAAAATTCTTAAAAGGAGAATTAGGTTAATGGATTTATCCTCCTCTACTATTAATGTGACTTTATAAGGTACAAATACTCAAAAGGAAGGTGCACAAATCCAAGAAATGGATCACTTGCATCATGGTGTTGTGCTTGCAATAAAAAAGGGTGTCTCACTGAGTATAATGGAAATGTCATAAGCACTTTGGCTAGTACCCACTTATTTATAGACCCAAGCATAAAAGAGACACAAAAACTAAAATCTTGGTTTAAAAAGAATGAGAATGGTGTTATCTCATCAATTACATAACCTTTAGATGCACGCAAGTCAAACTATCCAATGCATTGTAAAAGAAACTATACGATTCATAAGATCAAATTAATTTATATATCCATAATATTCCCTTGAGTTAGATGGAAAATAATGTAAAAAAAGCTATGCAAAATGATGATCAAACATGACATTGTTCAAAGTGAAAAGCTACATTTTTCAATTGTAGTTGCATAAATTTATTTCAACTAAAGCTAGTAGATCATATAGAAACATTATGTTCTATTGCTTTTGAAGAACCAACCATGAACCTTCTTGGTATGTATACAAAGGACTTATATATGCTATAGTTCAACTAGGAAGTAGAAATTAATACTGAGACTATAATCAAATGAGTTTTATTCAAGAAATTTCTCTTCACCCTCTCATTTTCATACTTTTCAAGTGGTGCTCAAGGATGATTAAAATAAACAATCACCAAAGTTGACTTGAAAGATTTTGTTAGAGAAAATACCTTCTTGTTGGGTGAACTCAATGATATGTCAATAATAATAGTAGCTAAATTTAGCTCCATTGCTAATGCTATGTACAAACATATTTGTAAGATCATATATAGTATAATTTATATTCTTATGTTTAAATGTATGTCAATTCATTGTCTCATGTATACATAGTTAAAATTATATTGTTCTCATAAAAATTGCATGTCTACTATCTTTCATAAAGTTATTTCTTTATACCACATAATAATCATATCTCAAATAATTACTCAACAATCTATGATGAAACCATTCTTTTTGATACACAACACACTATTGCGCTCTACACAAGTGTTGGTTCAATAGACAGATTCTCAACACAAGTGCACACCATGCTCGAGAGTAATGATGTAGAGCCAAGGTGGAGAACTCACAATTAGAACAAAATGACTAGACTTCAAGAAGGATTCAACCTTCAAAACATAATTCACTAAATATGCCCAAGACAACACCTATTGCTTCTAGCCTCCAAATATCAAAAAATAGGATTATCTTTTAGAGAAGGCCACAAAAGACCAACTCAACATCAATTGAGCATCCACTCAGACCCCAAATACAATTCCCCAATCAATCACACAAGGTTCCTTTGCACCAACATAGAGAATCATCAAATTGCCTTGCAAAAAGGCTATAAGAATTAGTCCTATTTAAAAAAAAAAATTATCCTCCAATCACCTTGTACATAGAAAATCCTTGGTCAATCACTAATTACATCCCCAAAATTCCAATTTCACAAGCTGTTTGTGAATTTATGGCTTTTACTTCACTATCCCAATAAACCCTCATTTCCACACAAGAATCTAGGGTTTTCCTGAAAATAAACATAACCGGGCTTACGAAGCACAAACAATGAATTAAACATGTCAAAAATACCCTACTTAAGGACAAAATACTATCACACAGACTATCTCATCAGCACTTTGTTGAAACACTACTTTGGTTCCATATTTCCATAAGGGAAAACACAATTTTCAGTGCTAGTTCTTCACCCTACATCAAATGTCTCACCTCCATACACCACAAATATACTTATACATATTATCTACCCTTATTTAAGCCATCCCACCCAAACACAGGGACTATACAATAGGTGGGATGCCTAAAACCCCATTTGGACACCTATCAAACCCTCTAATGGTGATCTACAGGCAGACTTCAAAAAATAGAAGATATCTCCCTCCAAACACTAAGTTAGAGCCTCAAATTGGGTGCATATGAAATTTAACATGAGCCACCATCATATACAACAATATTTAAAGCATTGGCTAGTTGTACGGGTCTATACAAGCCCAAAGAAGTTTGTATTAATGTAGAAAGTTCTTAAGATCATCGCCCACAAATTTCTTGAGCCTTGGAAGGCTTATTTGAACTGAAATCACATTAACCAACAAAATTCAATGGCTATAACCACCTTTTAAACCTCTAATGACTTTCAAATTCCTAACAAGTTGCAAATTTACAATTTTGTCTTAATAACATTACACCTTGTTTGCAACTTTTGACTCCTAATTAATAATGACTCAAAACACACCTTGTTACAAAATAAATGATCTTTTTAGACCTTATTTTATACTAACAAAAATTGAACACTCCCTCAAATAACCTAGACACCCAAAGAGTCACCTTATTACATATCACCATTTCAAATTTTGATACAAGGTTGTAGGTACCCCTGCACCAAGTAATTACTCAACATTTATACAACATGATATAGAGTAATTTCTCAACATGTATATAGAATGATTCATAATAACTACTCAACATGCATAACATCCTTGGCCAAGACAATCCTGGGTGTACTCTATGCGCCCCCTTCTCCAATGCCTATGTAGCTCACCAAACAACTTTCTTATTCCTTGAATGTTCTCCATATCCTTTCCAAGTCTCACATGAATGCCTTAAATAAGCCTTAAGAGTTGGTTTTCAAACCATCACACCCTTTCACAAAGGTTTCATTTAATTATTATTTAATAAATATAATTATACCTCTCTTTTAGAAGAGTTTTCATAACTATTCTCCTTTTATCTCCATTTTAACCAAAAGATCATATTATCCTTTATTTTTTAATCTTTTTTTTAATTCTAAAGGGTTATTTCATAGTTTTCTATTCCCTTAGGGAAAAAATTCACATAACATTTATCCCCTTGTAAATTAGTTTTTGTCCTCATTAGCATGAGATGCATCTATGCAACACAACTCAAAATATGCATAATAAAAGTTTGAAGAAACTAATATTGAATATATTTATTCTTCATATGTTTGTATATTTTTATTTTTATTCATCCACATCCTTTTCTTCTTTTAATTCATAGTCTCTTTTTTTTCAATTTTATTTTAAATTAACAAGTAATTTCAAGAGAATCATTTTTTCAATCAAAATTATGACAAGATGTATAGATGCATACATATTAGAAATTTATGATAAAAGAAAATAATGTTATTCTATATGTTTAATCACATATATTTCAACTTTATCAAATTTCTTGCATGTAACCCATTTTCTCTAATATGGATGTTTTAATCACTTACATGAATCTTTAACACTAAATTTGAAAAATTATTATGTGTTTCCATAACATTTACCTAGTGAATGACATGCATATCCTATACTATGTAGTCACTTATCATTGAACTACATATATCTATATACTCAAAATATATTCTAAGATGATAATCATGTATTACAAACTACATGAGTATCCTCTTTTCCTATACATCAAGTATAATTGAATTGAAACAAGTACAAAGTTACCCTAAAAAGAGATCATATCTTTTCACATAGTCTTTGAAACAAAGTTTTGGGAAAAGATTAATTCAAACAAGAATAATTGGTGTATTGCTATCAATGTGGTGTTCATAATACCTAAAAATATCTTTCAAGTTATAACACCTTGTTGTAGAATCATCGGTAATTAATGACTTGATATAATATACTAAAGAGACCTTTTCTATACAATACTTTATAAGACACATACAAAGTTATCGGGTTGATCAGTTTGATAACAATGTACAATAGAATAAAACATGATGATATTTATAGGCATCTGAACATGAATAGAACAATATAAAATTATTAACATGCATAGAGAACTTGATAGAGAAATATTAGAACTAACCCTTCCTTCAATTTAACTAGAGTGCACCCCCCTAGAATAAAAACTATATTAACTAGAATGCACCAGGTATATATATCTAAACCATTTGTTATTATTTCCTAATCTTGTTGACACATCAAGGCCCATATTCCATGAGATGTGTGGATATATATATATATATATATATATATATATATCTTCATGTAATTAAATTCACCATAAGAAAGTTCTATAGTAGTGGTCCCAAGAGACCATAAAATCATTTTGTTGGGCTTCAATTTTCATTCACAAATATAGTCCACTATTTGTCAATTTGACTATGGCACCATTATATATCAAAATGTGATTAGGCTTGAGATATCTATAAATGAATTCTAACTTGTGAAGATAAGTCTATTGAACACACCTAGATACTAAGAGATGGGGTGAATTAGTATCTACAAAAAATTAAACCCTTCGAATCTCAAACCCTTTAACAATATGCAAATACAAACTTTTAACAAGATCAACAACCATTACACATATCAACAATACTTAATCAAATCAATAGCAATGAAAGATAAGGAAATAAACACACATGCACAAGATAACACTAGACTTACGTGGAAAACCCAAGAAGAGTAAAACCATGCTAAGAATCTCACAATATAGGAAGCTCAATGCTTACAAAGATTACAATTTTTTTTAAGGCTCATTGCCTAAGGAATCACATTGTAGAGCTTTCTTTTCTATTTATACAACAAAAAGAGATATTGCAGCCTATAGAAGAGGCATGCATGCAAAATGATAGCTTATTCCATGCAAATCAACTCACTCAACTTAGCTAAAATGTGGTGAAAAAGCAAAGAGTATACTCAACATAAGATGCCACAGATCGACCTCTATAGTTGACACTTGCAGGATAAGGTGCAAAAACTTAGGGAAAGATACAAAGGACTTAGAGTACTAAGGCACAAAACCCCAAGGAAGGATACAAATTACAAAGGCTTGTTGAAGAGACTCACTATTTGATAGCAAGATACATGAAGATTTATAAATTATAACATATGTCAACAATACACTCTATTGAGTGAGGCTTTAAATAACATCTAATATTTATTTTCTATAGCTCATTACATCATTCCATACTCACACACCACCACTCACCCACTCACCCAACTTGCAACCAATTTGTTCTTTTATTTATATCCTATGTAAGATCACAAAACACTAATTTGGTCGGCCATGAAAAAAGATAAACAATAACCTCAACAAGTCATCCACAAAACATAATGTGGTATTATCCAAGAGATAGAGAGGAACCAAAACAATCTTATTACATCTTCTAATGTGGTCCCAAACATTAAGCAAGATGGTGCACAATATTCCATTTCGGCAACAAGGAAACTTGGAGCACATTACCAACCGACCCAAAAACACACTTTCAACTAAACTTACTCAATGTGACTCTCAACAAGATAGGTCAAGACCCAAATTAATCTTAACACAACCTCAACTATGAGTGCAAATCCCCAAGAACATAGTGCAAGCAAGAGAGCAATCCTTCTTAGCTAGACATCCACAAATTTCCTAGAAAACCAACTCAAAATAATCTGCGACACCAAAGAAATCAATCATTGATGTGTGAACCACAAAAGGACATTCCATGAACATCCAACAACACTTCCATATACTTTTTTCACACTATCATGCCATAAACAACCACTA
Source organism: Sequoia sempervirens (assembly GCA_007258455.2). Classification (NCBI taxonomy): domain Eukaryota; kingdom Viridiplantae; phylum Streptophyta; class Pinopsida; order Cupressales; family Cupressaceae; genus Sequoia; species Sequoia sempervirens. The sequence continues at coordinate 26,787 of VDFB02310480.1, read as the reverse complement.
CAAACAAAATAGAAATAGAACACTTCATTCTAGAAGCACAAAATACACAACCATGAGATGGAACATTAATAAACCAACTTGCATTAAACACCAACACATGAAAAATGAATTGAGAAACCGAACAAACACTAAGAGAACCTCAACCAAGCCACATGAGTAGAAACATCGATGTAGAGAAACATGGAGCATACTCTGAACCAATCCTAATAAACAACAAAAAATTCCAACCCACGACAATAACTAGAAACCTCCTCGAAAACACAAGCAACCTAAAAAGATAGGAGTGAAACCTCCATAGAACACAAACACTTAATCAAAAATTAGAAGACCATGTCTCCAAAGGTAGAGAAATGGAAAGCATTCTCCCAAATAGTCTTCAAAGAAACTTCCTATAACAGAAACTTTCACCAACATGTGAGGACCATACTTCCTTGTAGCAACACATACTTCCTCAGGAACAACAAGAGAGAACATACAACACATTAGAGACCATCAACAACATCTCTCCAACTATAGCATTACTTCTAATCCCCATCTTAATTCTTCTAATCCTCATCTTAATATATCATCATGATATCATCTATACTCATCACATCTTTACTTTTTATCATCTATAAGTGTTGACATCAATGACAACTGATGCCAACAATCTCCCTGTTTGGCATCAAGGAAAAAGGTCCAAGGGTCTTCATTAAAAGATCAACACATTCTCCCCCTTTGACCAACAACACATCTTCTTCAACCAACTATACATACTCCCCCTATTTATTAGCAACCAACCAACTACGTACTCTGATCTGATGCAGAAGGGATCTATGATAAAAATTGCTAAGGTGAATGTGTATAAAGGTGAAAAAATCCTTAATACCTAAAGCTTAACTGACATTAAATAATGGAGCAACAGGAACAATAAAGAGAGAGAATTGTAACACAGAACAAAGAACAAAGAGAGAAGAGGACACAAGATTGATTACGGAGTTCGTCCAAGTGGACTATGTCTCTGGGTCTATCTCAACTAAGTGACCAATCTATTAACAATGCCCTGGATGCTTTACTACATATTCTAAGAAGAAGAGCTTTTGACCTGCAATATAAAGTTGTAACAAAAATCTAAACTCTATCACCTCCCAAAAGACTCACAAAGGCCTAAAAAGGCTTACAGACATAACAGAATTACAACATAAAAAATCTGCAACAGAAAAGTCTACACAACTCTCTCATAATCTTCTAAGAATAACTCTACATCGTATGGCTTACTCCTCTTCAAGAATATCCTCCTCATAGTCTCTAATTCGTCTCTCTCCCCCCACTTGGATTCTTGAGAATTCACACCAAGAATGGGATGATGGGAGCTCTCCTATCTTCTCCTTTTTATACTAAGAGTTTTCCCAATATGGTTTAAAACCAAAAGATTGCAAAATCCCCCAAAATCCTTAATAATCCCTTTAAAATTCCTTTAAATTTAGTTTTAAGCCCTTGAGATTGATCCTTGGGCTAATATAGTTTGGGTTGTTTTTTTTTTCTTTTATCTTATTTTAATTTATATCCTAACTAGTAATCATTTAAGGTTATTTAGTTTGATTTTCAAGCTTAACAAACCATTAAATACAAGCGATCCCACTTATAATATTGAATACATCGACGATGTAAGGTGGTTGTAACTTTTACCACCTGGCCGGTTGGGGTTCACGTCTCGCTAGCCAAATTTTCTAAACCGATTTCAAACGGTTTAAACAACAAAAGTAACCATTGCTCCATATAGAGTAGGCACGGACTGCATGCTGCAATGGTTGAGCTAGTCAGTTTGCAAGTTGAAGGTTAGGGGATCAAACCTCATTAAAATTTTGAAATAAATTTCAACCACTTGAGGGAGAGAGAGGTGCCACATGGCACCCATACGATGTGCCATGTGGCACAATTTTACTCGCCAACAAGCTCCATGTCATCCATCCAGTCATTTCCCAAGTCAGTTATCTGCATTAGCCATCCACGTCAGCTCAATGTCAACTACCATGTGTCCACTAGTGTTAGATCCACCTCATCTTCCATATCATCTTCTATACTAACATGTGTCCACATCAGAGGCCACCATGTCATCAGTCGTACTACTAATGTAATCGTATAGATACCATGTGTTAACCACTAATTGGTCTATGTCAGTGTATGGTCTGTGGAGTCAGCATGCTGATGTCATGTTGACATCAACATCCGTACTATTTTTCAGGTCAGCATGGTGATGTCATGTTGAGGTCAACATCCATATGGTCCATTAACAAAGTCAACCCTAAAGTTTGACTAGCCATATCTTCGTCATCCAAGCTCCATTTTCAACAAAATGAGCGACATTAGGATTAGTTTGACGAGCTCTTTGATTTGATGCCATTTTTTACTAATTCCAGATTGATCAAATTTTTTGCTTTTCAGGATGACTTCAGGGCCCTATTTAACACAAACTTTGACTCATGATATCTTTCACATACGAGCTCAAATTTTGATGAAATGAACATCATTGGGTTCATGTTGTTGAGATCTTCGAATTGATGTCACTTTCGGCTGACTCTGAGTTGGTCAAAAAAAATCCTTCTAACAAGCCCCTGCACTTGGTTTGACCAAACTTTGACTAAATGTAACTTTTGCGTACAAACTTTATATTTTATGATTCAAGCGACATTGGAATAGTGATTCTGAGCATCACGCCATGGTGTTGACTCCCCAAGCATTGGACAATTTATTTTTCAAGGTTCTTAGATCATCTTAGATCATACTCCCCTCAAGAGGTAGCACACATCAATCTAGAAGAAAAGGATATGACATGAATTTCCCCCTAGATAGATGCACCATCTATGCATCTAGTGAGAAAAAGGAGGGGTAATAACCCCTAAATTTTGTCAGAGATACTCAAAAGTATCCTTTGAAAGCATCTTAGTAAAGAGGTCTCCAACCTGATCCTCAGTAAGCACATACCCCAATCTATAAAAGCAAGCACATGGTTAGTGATTGGGGTTGTATTGTTGGCTACTTGATTGTTTAGCTTGGTTGTATTTTTTATTGAGCTCTCTTGTAGATTGCATATTTGAAGCAATGCATGAGATGTGTGGTTATATGATTAGATACTTAGAGGATAAATTGGAGGAGCTTGATGTTTCATAAATATTCATGGAGACTCTTCAAGTTTATTCTATTCTTTTATTGTTGAATAATGTATTGAATACAAATGCTTTTAGAGGCTAGGTTTTTTCCTCTTGAGGGTTTTCTCATGGAATATCTTGTGTAATATTGTGGTATGTATTTTATCTTTCCATTGTGTTTATTTTGTAAGCTTGTATGTATAGTTTTCCCTCTAGGGGTTATGTAGGAAATAGTTTGATCAACTTGGTAATTTTCCAACAACTTTGTGCATATTTGTGATTATATTTTTGCTCTAATGATTTTACTATCATTATTATATTTTTATTATTATTTATTTTACCTTTATCTTCCACTTCTCATTTTACACCACCTTCATAGGCAACACACTAATTTTATTAGATTTTTTAAATAATACTTTTACCATTATTCTTCATCTTAATAAGGAAACATGGAATGCGATTTGAAACATTGATATAAAACACACAGCAATATTGAGAAGCTTAATAAATAGATAAATACTAATTGCTAATAGAAGCTTTAAATTTATAAAAAATTATCTAAATGTAGAGTCAAAAAATACATAATTTAAATTTTTACTCTACATGTTCACTCATTTAAGTGAGCATTTCCCCTAGGTGTGTTTAATTATCAATTATCTTGACTCTAAGCTAAAAAAACTCAAGAAAATGTGTCAAGTATTGCTACCTAGACTTGGTCTATTGTAAACTAAGCATTTTTCTTTGTTTCCATTACTGTTTCTTCATGGACACTAGCATGCCTACACTAGTGTCCCTTGGCTTAAATCAAAATTTGAACCTCCAAAAACCATACTTCATTTTTAGAATTGTCATTTAATTAATTGGTTTAAAGCTTTATTGCATTCTCCATTAATTTTTGAATGTCTCAATGCATGTTATTTATAGACAATGCACAAAAAAATTTCATTGAAAAGGATTTACAAAATTCTAATAGGGGCTACAATTGTATATTTTGTTTCACGATTATAGCTTTACATAGGGACTATAGCTACATTGTAAGCCTTGCTTAAAATCAATTCATGAGTATGTTAAATGGATTTTATTTTGTTTGAAAACTTATTTATGATAGTGTTAAAGTTTATTTAGTTGTAGTATGTGTGGAAATATGGTTGTATGTTAATGATTATCGGTAGAGTAATTTTAAGTTAATATTTAAGCTGAACTTTTTTTTTTAATAGGTCTTTGGGTTGTTGGTGAATTTGAGTGGTTTTGAAACTTAGGGTTTTGGGGTCTAAAACTTAAATCACCAACAAAAACTTGGGACCTAGTGTATATGTCTTGATTCTACATGAAAGCCTACAAATTTGGAAAAAAGAATAGAATTTCCACTACCACACAAATATTTTTTTAACGCTAGACTTCACCAAAAAAGGACTCACGTGAGATTCTTTAGATCAATTAGCAATTATGGGTCAAAAGAGGGTCAAGATACACATAAATAAGGTAGGACTTAGGGGAAACTTGGCAATGTCAAATTGACTCCTAACACTATCTTTGGTTGGGGATGTGTATCTCTTGAAGGCACAATGATGATCCAACTATCTTTGGGAGCATACCAAAATTGGGACTCGATTGAGATAAAAATACTTCATCATGAAAAATAAGGGTCATGACTACACAAACATGATGATATTTACAAGATAAGAAAAAATGAATGTAGACACATGCTATGTACATGGAAAAATAATAAGTTGTAGCCAATGACCTAAAATCATAAGGAATTGGAGGATATGGACATAAGCAAAACTTATTGATCATGTGTAGTTCATGACCTACATGATGATTCATAGCACGAGACCGTGGAAAAATGGCTACAACTATTTGTCTCTATTTTAAAAATCTTGTTGAAGGAGTTGATCTCTCTTAAACAAATATTTCATTCATCTCCTAGTTGTATTGAATATTTTTCTTTCATGCATGCACACGTATATTGCCAATGTTAAATGGTCATCATGTTGTATGTGGAAATAAAATTCATCTAAACCTATAATCCACATAAAGTAGGATCTAGCCTCATGCTCAATGTTATAACATGTATCCTCAAGCTCACTAGTAGCATGATGCATATCCAAACCTACACACATGTCAACGTGGTGAAGAATATCCTCTTGATCTCAAAGCTAAAATATGTCAAGTTCAAGTACAACCTAGGGCTAGGTTGAGTTATGTAAATGTTTTGGTTAATCCAAAGCCCACAATTCAGTTGCACCACCAATGCTAATATAGTATTCCATAATTGAATCATAAACCTAATTCAAACATAATTATGTACCTTCAACAAATAATTATAAAATTTGAGGCACTTCAAGACAAGACTTATAGCCTTCAAATTGCCTCATTATTTCTCATTATTCACCACAACCAACTATATAAAATTTTCTTTTAGGAAAATAATAAATAATTTATTGTTCTTCTTCACCCTATAGAATGAAAACTCACTCTACTTAAGGAAAAACAACATCAATATCAATAGGTTGAATCAATGATCTCAAAAATGTATACTCAACACAATCCATTAGAAAAACACATCTACTCCAAACCAATTTCAAAAAAATTCCATGTCAACTTCATGGATGGAATCAATTAAATCATGTGCACCTTCACACTCATATTTTTCACTTTCAACAAGTTGCAAGCTTCATTAGGCTCTTAGACAAAAAGTGTCCAAAATACACCACCTTCACATGTGCTAAAGAAAACTATTTATCAACACAAGAATTGATACCATTAGAAAATCCATGTGAAGAACCATGTTCTTTAGATTGTCTCTTTGTTTCAAGTATATTTTACCATTCTATTATGTTATATGCACTACTTAAATAAAAATTATAAGACATTTATTCTTCAATCATTGTAAAAATACTTTCTTGTTCAGACTCAATTGAAGGGCATTGTGCATGAGGAAGACACCATTTTTTGCACCAAAGAAATAGGTTCTTATATGTATCTACATGATCATTTGTTCAATCATCAAGGAAAATGTCTTCAAGCTGAAAATTATTGGTTGTACTAACACTTATTTTATTAGTACTAACACCAAGTGGAGTCATGTATAATTCAACATCATGCAAACAAAAATTAGTATCTTATGCATCAATAACATGAACAAATGAGGGTAATACATGAAATGAGAAACTAATTTATTGTGAAAATTCTTTAGATCAACAACATGTGCACACTCCATGCAATCAATTTCAAGAGTTTATCCAATTGAATTCTATCCTATACACAAATCTTCCTATTTTCCCATTTTTCCACAAAAACCAAGGTCATTTTCCTCACTATCAAATTGAATGTCATCAAATACTTTATCATTGTAGTCACCTAGGATGACCTATCTAGTTGAAGGTAGGTGCAAATATTCTCTTCACTATCTATGATACTAACATATGATGCACATAAACTATTTTTCTACGCACCTGCATACATAATAATAATATAAAATTTAACTTCCTTGTATGCCACATCTATTTTTTGTTGCTTATAATAGCCTTTTCATTTCTAGCAATAAAATAATTTGAGGACAATGATTGAGGAGTGTAATCCTTCCTCATATTTTTAATGAATTCAAGGTATGTATAAGTATGTTTTTGATAAATTAAGTAGCATTTTCAAGGTGTTGTACCCTTCACAATGAGCCACAAGGGCCAATAGAGTCTAAGATAAAAAAAACATCAAAACAAAATACCAAACCAAAAAAAAGAAACGCGAACACACAACACACAGACCAACAACAAACCAACAATAGACTAGCTGGAATTCTCCTAGTTCTTAGATAGAAGCTAAACCATATAATCACCGATCCACTCTAGGTGGTCTTTAGTATTCTTCATCTCCATCTTGTCCTTCATGGCTGTTGATAGGGTACTACTGACACAATGAACCAACTTGATTGTGAAGTAGATCAAACCATAGAATTTTTTGTCCAATTTGTCCATTCTTTCTTTCAGCACACAAAGCTCCTCCCCACCGCCATTATGTTGTCGGGATCATTCTGCTCAATATCCAGTGGTTCCAATTAGTTTTACCCTTGTCGGGAATGGAGGATGGACTTCTGGATTTCTCACCTTCCTCACCCTCTGACACTTCTTCAACTTTGTTATCTTTGTTGTCCGACAACTCCTCTTCAATGTCTAGATCTCTAACCTACACTTTTTTCCTGTTCTTTGCCAACCTGTGAGAGCACTAAATGATAGCATCACAACCAATAACCATAGTCTCTGCAACCATTGTATCACCCAACGAGTCCTTGCTCACAACATTTTTCCCTTTATTCGAAGGCTCCTTCTCCTCCTTACCTTTCTTTTTTGGGGCAAGCTTACTAGAAGTCTTAGCAGGGGTAGACTTGAGGTCACATAAGCTAGCCTCTGCACTAGTTTGGGTAGCTCCCTCAATACCCTTAAGTTTTTTAGAAGTGGGTTTGGATTTTTGAGAATCAACAGAGACCAAGTGAGTCTTCCTAATAGGGCCTTTAGATTCGGCTAGAGATAAGTTGGTCACAAAGGGGGGCTCAATTTCTTCAATTCGGACAACTAAAATGGGTTTCAGAGGCCATAAAGCTAGATGAAAGTGGTAGAGTCTTAGGATAAGACCCTGGTTGAGCAACAGGGTAGTAGGTTCATTGGGATTTAAAGTGGTTGACTCAACACATTTTTCGACTGAGTTTTCAAGGTCCATAAGTAGGAAAAAGGGAAAGCTCAATAAAAATTTATGTCTAAGGTGATTCAACAAAGGGAAATGATAGAAGTAATAGTTCTTGTACTGCCTTCCAACATGAAATATTTCATCAAGGAAAGACACACCTGGTTCCATAGCTAAGGAAGAGCCTCCCGTTCAAACCTAGACTAGTTGTGCACCAACGTCTCATCCCCCACAAAAAAATTGTTCATACTTTCACTATCCTGGGTCTTTGAATGTTTCAGATGCTTCATGCCAATGCACTGGAGACCCGTCACTCGCGCTATCACTTCCTCATCCATCGTAAAGGAGATGCCACCCAAAGACACATGACGAATTTTCCAAGAGTTGACGAATTGGGTCCATAGATTAGGGTCATGGTCCACAAGTCTCTCCATCAGATGAGCAATGCCACCTTCGACATAAATGTGCTAGAATAGCGGATCCTTGCAAAATTCGTTGCAATTATCCAGCTCCATCTACATCCTATCATCTCGCATGATTCCACATTGCACACAATATAACTAGGAACCTTGCAAAAATAGAAGGTTAGAGAAAATAGCAAGGTGAAAAATCACCTGCACATCAAGGAATTTAAGCCATAAACGACAGTCTTTGGAAATCAAGCCTAAGGACAGGTCACATGCATGAGTAAATAATTTCCCTAAAACAATCTTAACAGAGGCATTAATGAGGATCTCCTCGCACAAACAGCTAAGCAAATAGGACATGATAGGAAGGGAAGGATTTCCTTCCACGTAGCAAATAAGTATGTTAGGTTTGAAATAATTTGTAATTTAAAAAAGAGCAATTGTAAACCTACGACTTGATTCCATACTAGACTATTTTTCTTACCATTTGATATTTTCCATTTATCTTAGTGTTTTCTAATTAAGATTTTAAGGAAATTTAGTTTTTGTGAGGATTGGTGTTGATGGACTAATAGTTTTATTTCAATAGCATCCTTTTCAGTTTTGATTAATAGGGTGTTGACTTGTTTTTTCCCTATGAATAGAGGAATTAGGTAGAGGTATCCTCTTTCTGACTTCTTGTTCCTAAACAAATACATAAATTTTAAAAATAAAAATTGAAAGGCTTCCAAGGTGTAGGATTCTTTTTGGATTGCAAATCTCTTCCAGATCAGATAACATTACTCATTTGCAATTTGTTGATGGAACCCTATTGTTTAGTGAGATAGCTACTATAGAAGCTAGGAGCTTTAATAAAGTCCTCAATAGATATGAAGAGGCTGCAGGCCAAAAGATCAATACCAGTAACACAAAAAAAAATCTTAATGAAATCTATGAGCAATTTTTTGATTTTCAAGATATTCTTGGGTTTGATGAAGGATGTCTATAAAATTCATATGTTTGTATACCTTTGGCAAATAAGGTATCCTTCGAGGATTGGGAGGCAGTTGAGGATGGGATGCAAAATAAGTTATCTTCTTGGAAGGGGTGATGACTATCTTTTTGGTAAGATAACTATAATTAAAGCTGAACTTTTGCAATTACACTTTACATTGTGTCTATCTTCAACATCCTTGGGAAGGTCGCCAAGACTATTATGGATCTAAAATGTACGTTTTTATGGAGTGGAATGAAGAAAAACAAGAAATACAATTTGGTAGGATTGAAGAACGTATCTCCCAATAAAAACTATGGAGGTTTGGGTTTTCAAAATTGTATTAAATTGATGAATAGGGCTTTAGGGATGAAATTGTTACAAAGAATGTTTGAGGAAAAAGACAGATTATGGAGCAGGCTTCTACAAAGCAAATATAAGATCAATGGAAATGCAGAGGACTTATTATCTTTCTAGTCGTTGCCCACAGGATTAGGAATCTGGAAGGTTCTAAATAGTGTGCAGGAATTGGACTATAGAGGATTTGAGATGGAAAGTGGGAGAGTGGGGCAAAGTGAAATTTTGGAGAGAAGCTTGGGTAGACAAGAATGCATTGGACATGAATGAAAAATTGTAGCTATTGATCTCACATTTTGAAGAAGCAATTGGTTTTATAGTCAAAGGTTATGTGGTGGAGGATAGGGGGATCAAAATGTGGAGAAATTTTTCTACCTTTATCACAGAACTGGAGGAGGATTGCAAAGGAGTGGAGGAGGTGATCAAGAGATGGCCAGCGCCAATGGGGCTAATAGAAGAAAAATCAATATGGGATAATGAATTGAGTGGTAAAGTGATGATTAAATAGGCTTATTTAACTCTTGGTTGAAATTTGGTAGGAGGTTGTGAGATTCTGTTGATGTGTTTTTTATGCACTTTTCAACACAGGCAGTGTGTAGGTGCACTACCTCTTTTGAAAGACAATCTCCCACAATCGAGTTGCAGAACACTATCCCAAGGTCTCTCGGATGTCAGGTCATGACAGTGCTTAGATACCTCAGTAGTTTGATGTGATTTGCTGGAATCACAAGGCGGTCTTACAGAAAATACAAAGAGTGGACACAAAGCATGAAGTTGGATCCTTGAAAAGGAGTTCCTAGAATGGGAAGTTGATATGCATCGGCTGTAGGTTCAAACAACAGTCTTGAACTCCATTTTAATTGTTAGATTTGGCTTTACAATGTGCAATGAACCTTGGTATTGTTCAGTTTTTAAAAAAAAGTGGAAAAAGAGTGAAGGGAAGGAAAAGTTGCTAAGTCTAAAGCTTGTTGTGAATAGTGGCAATGGAGTTCTTACAATGGACAATTCCTCAAAACAATATTCCACTTAACTAGGGATTTCACAGTATCATGGAAATTGTGCTATCTTCTAAGGGCTGCAGATATTTCATCCTTCATCCACCACTTACATGCATGAATTAAAGATAAATGTTTGGAGCAGCTTCAAATCAAGTCCAGACTAACTTTGCACAGCTATCTACCTTTAGCAAACAGCAAAAAGTATGGACTAAGGGATCATCAACAAAGCAAGAATTTTCACAATCAGCCAACAACATTCCTAAGATTTATTCAAATAACATGAACAGCTAACTAAACAGCAAAGAGATCTAAACTAAACATGTGAAATTGGAGAAATGAATCAAATGACATGAGAGAAATCAAGAAAATACACCAAGTCAATGTTATTTCTTATAAATTTCAGCAACATGCCTTTACAACAACTCAACTCTCACTTTTGCAAATGAGGGGAGTGCTCTATTTATAGTTTCCAAAAAACCAAATGAATGGCCAAGATTCATTTCCATTGTGTGGCCAAGATTCATTACAAAATAGGGTTTCACCTACCCCCAAATAGATTTACAATTTAAAAACATTCTTTGTCTCTTCCCTATTTCGTCATCTAGTGGATGGCACTATTGCTCTTTCATCCTATAGCTAATTGTTGTCTTCTTGGCTGTAGCTACTCTTCAGGGAGGTCTTCTTCCTTGGCTGGGCTATCCTCTTGCTCCTCGAAAGCTGCATGCTCTATATACTTGAGGATGACTGCTTGGAGCTTTTCTATCTCGAGGACTTCGCATCTTAACGCCTGGCAGCTCCATTCTTTGGCATTCTCTTCCAACTGCTTCCAATCCTCGTCATACTTCGAGCCTTGGTCTCTGAATAGCTCTGATCGATCGAAGGCATGGGTGGCAAAACTTAGGAATTCCATGGTGATTTCTCCGGCTGTCCCGTCCTTCATCCTCTCTTGGAAGTATGGCTTGACCTTTTCTGCCTCTATTTGTACTGTGGGCATATCATAGCCCATCATTAACTTAAGGTATTGGGCGCATTCCGCCTAGATTTCTTTAATCCACTCGATATTTGGATCCACTCTGCTCTAGATTTGCTCCATCCTCTCTTTCTGGTTGATGAGGTCTCTATGCCACACATCCACCAGCCAATGATCCTATTTCTTTAGCTCTAGCTTTTCTTCCCATTGTGTTCTCTGGCATTTGAAGGATGGCCTCAATTCTCGGGAAGGTGGAGTCGTAGATTACAGGGAAATTGGTGCAGAGTTTCTTTGTGCTTTCTAGGGACTGGATCAGGTCCAGGAACTTGTTGGCTATCTGCACAGCCATGCCAATTCCCACGTTTTCGATGCTTACGACCTGTTGGAACCAATCCTCAGTTGTCCTCTCCAAGTTCTTCCTCCTCTCCAGTTTATCTATCTGTTCTTTAGAGAGTAACTGCAGTGTGATTGTAGAGGTAGTGGGCAAGTCATCCATTGAGGACCACTACTGAATGTAGTTAGTTAGGGCAGCAACTTGTGCCTTGAGCTCATCCTTGGTGACCTTGTCCTGCTTGATCAGGTGCACCACTGTGGCCACCGATTCTTCTAAATGTTCAACCTTCTGCTCTCTGGTTGCTATCCCCAAGTCGATGGTGGAGATGCTGTAACTCACCCCAGCTTGGCCAACAGTTGGCATTGCTATTTATGCTGCTCGGGAGCCGGAAGCGTCCATGGTTATTTTGGAACGGACCTTAGGCTTCTTCTCCTTCTTTGTTGTAGTCAAGGATCGAGCCAAGATGGCCTCCAGTCTCGCCCTTGGGTCTTTCAGCACTGGGGTTGTCTTTTCAAGCTGTTTCTCCAACTAGTTGGGCATGGCAGATTTATCCTTGGGTGCATCATGGCTGCCCTCACCCCCCTCCGTCAAAGGTAAGACCTTGGCCTCCTTCTCCTTTTGGGGCTCCTCTTTCTCTTTAGCAGTGTCCTCCTCCTCGTCGGAGTCTTGAACGAATACGAGGTGCCTGACGGGCAGCTTGGTGGACAATACCTGGGTGGGATCTTCTTCTTTTGCTGCCTCCTCTTCTTTCTTCTCTTCAGTAGCCTCGGCCTTGGGGCTCTTCACAACATGGGTTTCGGCCTCGGTGATATCTTTTATCCGCTGCTCTTCTGGCGGCTACCCTTCTTCATCATGTGGTGACTCCTCAGCCTCCCCCTCAACGCTCTTCAACTGCTGCACCAACTCCTCCTCAAGGTCCTCATCGAATGTTTGGATAACCTCCTTGGCACCCGAGCCATCTTCTTCATCTCTGCTCTCAGAAGAGCATGTCTCCTCCTCTTCATAGACCACCCTGTCGATGGTTCGGTACTCGTACTCAGGGTGTTCATGATATTCATCGGCCTCTTCCTCGATAGGCTTCGAGGCTTCCCGCTCCTGCTCCTCCAACTCCTCTGATATTTGCATTGTAGTCTCCATGGCTGGCGGCCCAGTTGGCAGTTGTGAAGGCTGAGCTATTGCGAGGGCTTGGGAAAGGGTTGCTTGGAGTGTGGGGTCCATTAGGATCTGCGAGAGCTTGGGGGGAAGACTCTGCAGGTGCTGTGTAATAGCCTCGGGTACAGTGGAAAGGGGAATAGGTGATGCTATTATTGCTAGCGGGAGGGATGTAATGGGTGACATGGCAGCAGAGGAGGAAGGGGAAGTGGCCATGCCAGAAGAGGAGTCAATGTTAATTATTGACCCGGCCGGGGGCGAAGAGGCAAGATGGATAGAAATGTCCACCGCCTGCAGAGATGAGGCGATTGCGGCCTAAGAGGCAGGCAGTGCACCAGCCGGGGGAGGGAGGAGCAAAGGAGGTTACACTTCTATTGCAGTCACTGTCTGCTTGAGCCTCTTGGGAGATGAGCCTCCTGTGTCCTTCTTTGCTTGCTCCTTGGGGTCCGCAGATTGCGTCGTCTCTGTTTCCTTTCTCTTTTGAGACCTGGTGACGGGGGGAGACTTGGATGTCTCACCAGCTGATGTAGAGGCGGCAACGTCCTCCGTGGCACTTGGCTCGCTTTTAAGCACCTCATATGTTAGGGCCACACCTTGTTGCTTCAGTTGTGCCACCCGCCCATCGACCCACTCCTTAGTGCGAGCTATGATCGGCTGGGTGATAGTATCCAGGTCATTGACCTCTTGCTCGTCTCAGTCGATCGACGGTATTGGCAAGTTAGCGACTACAGGGTACCTTGGGTGCACTATTGTAGACTCATCTTCTTCAAGCTGGTCCGACACCTGGAACAGTCGCACTCTTCTTAGAAATAATACCGTCATGCGCATGTAGTGCCTTGCGCGGACCTCCTTGTCATCTTGGTAGTCTGCCCAAAAGTCTTCAACGTGGTATTGGTGAGCATATGCCAGCCCTAGCGCCTTCCTGACATGGCCATGTGGGTCCATTCACGGGCGAGCCGTGTACCAGTCAAAGTTATATTCTTTAAGCTCTTTCTCAGAGTTGCCAGCGCATTGGGATGTCTGCAGTCGATACAGGCCCTGACTGAGGGTCATGGGATAGGGGATCCCTACTACGTGCTTGTTGCCGAAGACTGTCTGAATGTGTTGGAGCTGCCGGGAAAGCTCTAGGAGAATGATCCTGTCGTTAGGGTATCTTGGCAACTTGTTCGGCCGTTCCGTGAATCCCTGGGCATGGATGTAGGTGAACTTGGGGAACTGGATGTATAGGAAGGCATACTCCTTTAGGAGTGCCCTGGCACTGTGGGAGACCCTTCTTTCGAAGTCCCTGGCGATCAATCTAATGATGTGGTCAATGAAGGCGTCATTGACCTGGTAGTACTCCTTAAAGTTGCGGTATTGAAGCTAAGGGTACTTGTCAAACGGCTTGAGCCCTCGCCTGTGCCCCTGGTCTGGCACCACAAATAACCCACTGTATTGCCTTTGGCCTGCCAGGGAGTATACCAAGTAAGAGGTCATGTAAAACTTGGAGCTTTTCTTAACATTTACAAACTACTCATGGAAGCAATTGCTGATGATGCCTCCCCAGTCGAATGAGGTCTTGGTGTTAACGTCCTCGTTCCCTCGTAGGATCTGCTCAATGTAATATGCCATCCACTCCTGGAAGTAGGCGACTACCGGGAGACCCATGACCCTACTTAACATGGTTACCAGGTCGTGATAGTCTTCGTGGAAGTCGCTGCGGAACAGCTCTTGGGGAACCTTCGCAGCGCTGCAACATTTCTCCTTAAGCCAGTAAAGGTTAATTGATTTCTTACAGCCCAATGGATTGGCATCCCACGCCGCTTGGCACTGTTCCAATGAGGGGACCTCCATGTGTGGGAATGTGGGAATGTGGAATGTTTTTGTGATTCCTTCTAGCAACATGTCAACGAGGATGTTCCCCTCCTTGTCCACGATTGTCCTAGTGTCCGTTTGGTAGGCTTCTCGGCAAGCCATTACGAGTTCGGGTGCTATCAGAGAGAGAGGGAAGCCGACAGCTTTGGTGATTCTGCTCTTCCTTATTAGTCTGGCATTCTTTGTTTTAGGGTCGACCTTGACCCTCTGGGTGAACTCATCTATGTCCACTTGGCCGATGTTTGTATCTGAGATCTCCTTCCAGTCTGTTGAGACCTTTGACTGGAGCGGCTCACCCTGAAACTAAAACTTCATCTGATCCTTATCTTCTTTTCCTCGAGTGGCTCTCCCTGATTTCTTGCCCTTTTCCTTTTCGGCGGAGGCCCCTAAAGTTCCTGCAGCCGATTCCATATATCCTACAAGCAAAGGGCGAAGTCAACACAACAAAACATCAAAAGCGTTAATGTTAGTCCATATTTTGAGCATATCATCTAAATAATTAATCAAGTACATCATAAATCTTACTCCTAGATGTTATCAATTTCATTTCAGGGCATTTAGGCAATCCGGGCCCGGAGGGCCAGACTTCCCTAGTAGGAATGCTGTCAGGAAGGGAAAATGTGACCAAAAGTTCCCGGAGATCCCCCCTTGGCCAAATTTCAAAGTTTCGAGAGGCTCATGATGGAGAAGGGCAAATTTTAGGACATGGGTCAAAGTCAGATTGTGGTTTTGAGCTTGTTTAGATCGATTAAGGTGGCACCGGAGGTCCCAAACCAGAAAGCAAGCAGTAGAAGGCAGCAGGCATGGCGGACGGCAGCAGGCACGGAAATCCGATGGCGGAAGTCTAACGACCGGGGTCTGGGAGGCCAAAGGACGGCCGGGAGGACGCAGCGCACCGGCCGCCATGATATTTTCAGCAATGGTTCGATCGGCGGAGGCGAAGGGCGGCCCAGGGCCCGGAGGGCTGGAGGACAAGACCTGGAGGCCGCCGTGAGATATTTGCAATGTTAGGGAGACAGCGGCGAGGAGGCTCCTGGGGCCCAGGAGGCGGGGCGACGTGGGGTGACGGCCGCCTCATTAATTTTGCAATGATTGACACGACGGCGGCAGATAGATAGTCGGGGCTAGGCGGGCGGGAAGCCGGCAAGGTTCCGCCGTGGAAGACGGCGGAACCGTGACGGAGTTCCGGAGATGGAACTCCAGACGGCCGGGCTTGAAAGGTCGCACAGCAAGGGGAGCCCGACAAGATTCAGACAGCCAAGGGAAGCCCGTGATCCGGAGAAGCGGGCGGCAGATGGGACCTTGCCGTAAGGTTTCTCCATTGGAAACGACATCAATTTAGACACAGAGGTCCGACACCCGGGGTCCAATGAGCAACAGGGCGTGCGATGAGCATGTGCTGGTCAAGAGAGCGCCGGACTTCTGAGGACGGAAGTCCGGGATGCGAGGCCCAAAGGCCGGGGCGCCGGGTCGCGCCGGCTGCTGCTTGATTTTCAACACTGACGGCGCAACGAAAGCTGGGCTCCGGGATTCAGAAAGCATGGTAGTTTAGGTTGCTAACGCACAGTGAAAGGACAACGAAAATCCGAGGGAGGAGATCCGATGGACCAGGCCCGGGGATGAGGATTACCATTGGCAAGAGTTTGGAGTTTTAGTTTGACGGCGAAGACGGGGTTCAGACCTGAGAAGGCAGATTGCCCTGCGCATAGAATAGCCGCGCAACTGAAAACTTTTGAATTGACGGCAAGGGAAACTCCGAAAGGTTTTGGAAAATTCCAAGACATGGGTTATGGGCGCGATTTGACGTTCTTCAATTTTATGCCAATTTAATTAATTGTTCAATTACTTAAATCCCCCAAAATGACGAAAAAGGATGGGAGGGCAAACGGGGATGGCCTACCTCAAATACGCTAAGCAGGGAGTCGCGAGGTCTACTGGGATCGTCAGAGTGAGCTTGATGGTGACAATCGAGATGCTGCAGTTGAAGGCAGTGGACTCCTGATGCTATCTTTGTGCAATTCGCAAGAATCCAGATTGTGAAAATGACTGGCGAGTTGGGCATTATATACCCCAATAGCCATTAATGCCCACATTAAATGCCCAGTACGGCCATGCCAAAAGTTGGTAGGATTTCAAATTGGGTCGGTGGCGGCGACGGAGACTTCGGGGTCCGGATGGCGGGGAGCCATGAGGTAACGGTCACTGTTTGGTTTTCGCGAGTTTGAATGGCCACGGCAGAGGGACCCTCGGGGCCCGGAGGGCAGACAGCCGGAAGGGGTTCGCCGCCGAAAGATTTGCATGATGATAAGCGGCGGCGGCGAGAGTCGGGCCGGGACCCGGATGGCGGGATACCGGAAGGGTTCTGCCGTGGACGACGATGGAATCGTCATGGAGTTCCGAGGACGGAACTCCGGACGACTGGGCCCGGTAAGTCCCGCAGCAGGCGGTCAAAACAAACCCTCAGAGGAGAAAGCCAAGGCGGGGCACGGCGGCCAAGAAGCCGCCAGAGGCTCACCGGCGCGGGTGGTGATCCCCGGATGGAAGTCCGGAGATGAACTTCCGGGGACCAGGGCCCGAAGGAGCAGGCGCCGCCCGGGAGATTTGCGCAACTTTCAGCCGGCAGGCAATAGGTCAGAGCCCGAGGGGGGGCGGATGCCCGACGAACGCTGCGAAAGACGGCAGATGCAGAGGCGAAGCCTGATAAGGGAACCTCGAAGGCCCAGGCCTAGAGGGGCCTAGGGCCGTTCCAGAGCCCAAAAGCCAGAGGGAACCCGCGAGGCCCCGGAGGGCAGCAAAAGACCAAAGCGGAGGCATGGTCGATTTATGATAAAACTTTTAGAATAACATCAACCACATAGAACATCAAAAAAGAGGGGCACACAAAACGAGGTGACCCCGAAGGACGTGACAAGGCGAAAGAAAAGATGGTCCCCGTTCTGAACGGGGCGTGTGTGCTAAGGGCACAACAGATTCCTTGTAATATGATTTGGTTAGATAAAAATTTGCCAAAGGCTAATTCTTTTCTATGGTTAGTAGTGAAAGAGAGAGCACTCACATGGGATAGGCTAGAAAGGATGGGAGAATAGGCCACTTCAGGTGCACTTTATGCAAAGAAGAAGAAACCAATGGGCGTATTTTTATAAATTGTAGTTTTTCTTAGAATATTTTGGAATTGGTTCCTTCAACAGTGAGAATTTCTTGGACCTCCATTGGGGACTGTTAAGGATCTATTAAATATTGGTCACTTAGATTGACTTCACTGGGTTTGAGAGGTATTGGGGATGTACTCCCTACATTAGCCATTTGGAATGTTTAGTTAGAAAGAAAAAGGAGAATATTTTTGGATAAGAAAGCCAAGGAAGAGCAAATCCTGGATAGAAGATTTAAGTGTCAGTAGGAGGGAGGAGGAGAAATCCTATATGGTATATGAGTCTAATTGGGTCCAGACCTAGCCTCAAATAAATGGTTGCAGGCATTATCAAATAAGGTTTCATGGTGTAGAGTGGAAAAGGTACAATGTTCCCCCTAGAAGATGAGATAAAAATGAATTTTGACAAGGTGGCTAAGGGAAATCTAACGGTTGCAAGTGGTGGGGTTGTGTTTAGATATTGCAAAGGACAACCTTTGCTAATTGCATCTTTTGAACTTGGCACAAACAGAACAAATATTGCAAAGGAAAAGGCGCTAGTTAGAGGTTTGAAAATTGCAATAGATAGGAAATGGAGTAGACTTGAGATGGAGGTAGATTCCAAGATCAATATTAAATGTATGAAGAGTGGCAAATGCAAGAGATGGAAATTAGATTCAATCATATCAGAGGGAATCAATTTGATTAGATAATTTGAGAAGATCACTTATAAGCATATAAAAAGGAAATGAAATTCGGCAACTGACTGGGTGGCTATCCAAGGAGTGAATTTAGTTGATAAGTTGGGAAGGGAGGAGATGTGGTGGTAGGATGATTTTCCTAAAGACATTTAATTACTAATGATAGAGGATATCAAAGGACAGAGAAGGCTGATAAGGTTGTAGTTTTGGCAAGTGTGTTATGGGACACAAGTAGTATTGGAGAAATAAATTTGGAGTACAATGCAATGACGATATCTCAAGGAGGTGGCCAATATCATGTATCTTCATGAAATGAAGACATCATTTTTTGAGGCATCCCAAAGGCAGATGGTTCTAGAATGAAAATTTCCCCGGTCATTGTGTTTGGTGTCAATCTTTGATATGAGTGCTTGTTCTTCACAATGTCTTTTGTTTGCATGGCTACTTCCATTAAGTTTGGGAAGGGTAAAATAAAGTTGACAGAGGAGTATGATAGGGTTGGGATGGAGAAGTGTAGATGGAAAGAAAAAGAGTATGGAGAGGATTTGTTGGATAATTTCTTTGTGTTCTTGGAGAAAAAGATAGGAAACCTGAATTTGAGATTGTGGGTCATGAGAATTTGGGAATCGACCAAAGAAGTTGATGGCTCTCCTAGTGTTGGGTTTACATTTGGGAAGGATGATACTAAGATCACACAAGACTTCCCACCACATTATTCCACGCATCAAACACAGACACAAATACAAATGTACACTAAAGGATGATACAACAAGACAACATGATTGTATTGGGCACAATACACACATTCTAAACCTTTACACCACATCTAGGTGTCAAATCCTAATGGTATCATATCACTATACCAAAACCTTGCATTTAAGTATGAAATATTTACCATATAACAGTGCATAGATCATACTGGACTTATTGAGTTCCATGACATTAAAAATATATATATATAGAAAAAGGAATGCTCATTACACAAGGAAGAGGGAACTAAAACTTAGTCCTATTTTAGTACCAAATTGTATTATAATAATCCAACCTTAACAATGGAGAATGCACAATACAATTCTTTATAATGAAGCATGGTTGTCACATCTACATAATCCTAGCATTAAATTGATCATGCTTGGTGCACATACCGCAATAGCCTTAAATTGTAATGTAGTAGTATTTTATTTTATATCACTACATTAAGGGAATTTCTAATCTTTTATCATCTTTTACATTAAATTCATGTATGGGTGAAATATAATGACAAATTTTGTCAATCCTTTTAATCTAACTTTAAAATCTATATGTGATCTCCTAAGATGAGTTAGACAATGGTCATTGTGTATCAAACTTTTGGGTTGATATGAAGAGATAAAAGTGATGGTTTTTAAATTTAGTCTCATACTATGAAACCTAGGAGTACTTGAGGTTGTGTCATCTACCTAGCTTGACAATCATTGTGCATCACACTTTTGGGTTGTGAAGATAAAAATTTGATAAATGTTAAACTTAGGCTCATACTATGACACCTAAGAGGACTTGAGGATGTGTCATCCACTTGGCTCGACAACCATCATGTAGGCCAATGAGATATCCACATTCAAATGACAACACTAACATGCATGTCAAATCACCACTAACATGAATACATCACACATTGCATGCTTGAGAATAAGATTCTTCTCCAAATTATGGTGTATTAAGCATAGGTGATGCAATAGAAATTAGCCATTTCTATTCCACATCAACATTCCTTGTTGAGTTGCTAAATATATCACTCATCTTGTCTATAATTAGAGAATTAAGCATTGAGATTATGATGCGAAGGATTAATAATGATATAAATAAATGTCTTAGGATATCCTAGTATTAAATAAAAATTATTCACCTAGCATAAAATACCCCATAACTTGTGAGTCATATGTAAGTGAGGAAATATGAGCTACATCAAGTCACCATAAGGTGGGGCCAATAGATCAATATAATTTAGAGGGATGAATTGGGCGACTTAAAAATGCCCCCATTAAAAGAGAGAGTCATCATTAAAAAATAAATTTCATACAACATATCATCCTTCATCTACCAAAATAGCTAACCTTAATTTAGAATATTAAGCCTTTTTTTATTTTTTCCAAGAATCCTTTGAGTTATCTTCATCAAAATATTATTTTTGGATTTGTTTTCTTGTTTCCTTATGGTTGATATGGTGAAGAGTGAGATATGTTAATTAAATATTAAGAATAGAGATAATTGAATTATATAGACCAAAGAAAAATGAAATTATTCTCTATTGTTTTGTATAAGGATTCCAAACCTTATAGTGATATGGTTGAGTATAAAATCATCTATAAACTTATTGATTTCAATTCTTGTGGGAAATTCTTTTATCCACTTTATAAAATAATCTTTGGTTGTTGGGATCCACTTGAATCCACTAGTAGATTTCTTTGTGATTTCCCCAATGAAGTCAATGCCCTATTATTGGAATGAATATTTCACTATAAAGGTCTAAAAATTAAGGCTCTAGATCCTTTCAATTTCCTCAAGAACCCTTGTGAAGCATCACAACATTTGATACCTTATTTAGATTAGTGAACAAAGATGACAAAAAATACCTTGCTCAAAGAATTCTATGAATTATCAATTTAGCCATACTCTAGCCACCACAAACTCCACTATGTATTTCCTACAATACCTTTGTAGCTTCATCTTCATCGAGGCACTTTTAAAAATTATCGTCCTTACTCCTTTAAAACAAACCTTTACTAATGAAGACATTTTTTTGCATGAAATTTTAAGGTTATCTTCTCACTCGCAATTAATTCACCAAGATAGTTTAATTGATATAATTTTAATACAATATATTTATAACAAGATGAAATCCTCAACTTACATATTATTCATCTTCCTCCATCTCTAATTGAGTAACCCAACTATATTCTTTAAGTTTGACTCTACCATTATTTTGGCTAAGCCTTGTTCTTTAACTAGCTTGGTTACTTGATTCTTTTTAAATTGAATTCCTATATGTTATTAATCTATCTACATTTCTTGCAGGGCATCTCCCACTAAATCAAGATATCTTTTGCAATTTAATATGTGGCACAAAAGCATGAATTTTGGCACCTACCAAATAAGATCTAATTTTTTTAACTTCTTTGAGCAAGGAATAGATTTACTTCTACATGACATCATATTTAATTTGTGTAGCTTTTAGAGACTTTTAAAAGAATGAAATAAGCTATTCAAAACCATCATGGTTATTTTTTAATAATACAGTTACAATTGTGTGGAAGGAACAAAAAGGAAATAAATAAATAAAAATTAAGAAATCAAATTAACCTAATAAGAGAGCATATTTTATTAATAACTTATGTTTTGAAAAGACTTAGTAGGCTATCCTTCCCAAGCTTAGTTTTTTTTTTATAAATTTTGGATATAATTTTTTTTTTCATAAAGGTAGATACAGTGGAACTTGACCTATAAATTTGGGCCTAAAACAATTATCTATAGGAGTATTGGGTGCCCTAGATTGGAAAAAACTACTGAAAAAATAAAGATTAAAGGTTTAGGGTTGTGATAGCAAAGGAAGAGAATAGGGAAGAAGAAACTAAAGAGTTTTCAGTGATAGAAAAAGATGAGGTAAATTTTGATTTATCTAAATCTTGCAATTGTGAAGTACATATGATGTTTTACATCAAATTAAATTGAAGATAGTAGAATAAGAAGGAATGAAGGGACGAAGGGTTGTGGGACAACTAGACAAAAAATTATGTTGGAATGCGACACGAAAAGTTTGGAGAAGAAGAGGTAAGCATGGATGAGGGGATGATGGAAATCGTTGATTTCCATAATATTGATGTGGATATGTATTTAGGTATAGTGATGAGTGAAGAATTTGAAGAAGAATTTTGGTGGAGGTGGACGGTTTGTCGTGGGATGAGTTTCACAAAAAGAAGAACAATGTCTATTGAATAAATATATTTATTATCCCTCTCACATGATTGATTGTCAAGTTCTTTAAGTGGAATCTAAGGGGGAATTTCCTTGTGGATCACTTAGGATTTTTTAGTACACTAAAATATAGAAAAAAATAAACAACTAGAGGTTTCTTATAGGACTTTAACAAGAGGTATGGTACTTGGGAACATGAGAACATAGTTTGCAAGTAGTATATCTATATATTTTTCTTTACTATAGATAATGTCTCTATGTTGTTATCTATTTAGTTTGAGAAATGTCATGTGGTCCTCTATGAGTATTAGTTATTATTTTTATTTTTATGTGAGTGTATTAATGTAGTGGAAGTAACATGGACCTCATTTTAATCTCATTGTGGTACTTTCTTATCATCCTTTCCTATATATGTAAGGCTTTGGACTCATTATAATTTGGGTCGACTAAATGCAATATTGCATAATGTTCATTGTGCTTGTTTCTCATCTCCTAGATTTTCCAAATTCTTATAGTTGGTTGTGGTGAATTATTTATTAAGTGGTTCACAAATAATTTAATTTTAATTATTTAATTTCTAAATAATTTAAGACAGTAAATAAAATGGTTGAACTAAATTTTTTTTTTTGAATCAATCAATTTTAAATGTACAAGTTTGAATCTAAAAATAGAGAATACATAAAATAAGATATTGTTCTAAAGGATTTGAGCGAAAATATAAGTGTTAGGGGAGAGGGTCCCATAGTAGGGCAAGGACCAATAGTAGGGGTAGAAGTAGATATATTTGGCCCCCACAGTGGAGCATTTAATATCCACTTGTAAAATACTTTTTTCCATAAAGTGCATAATCTGACAAATCATGTGATGCCACATCAACCAAAAATGTTTAGGGTACTCAATGCCCTACTATGGGCCCCTATGTGGTTTTACAAAAAGCATGTTAATGTGGCATCATATTTGATGATGCAACCCTAAAAATATTTTTTTTAGGTAGATGAGTTGGCAAGTAAACTGTTCTAAAAAATTTAGAATTTTTTGAAATCATATGTATGAAATTCAAAAACCCAGAAGTAGGCTGCCCTACTATGGGCCCCTCTCCCCTATATGAGCCCATTTTGGTTATAAGAATGATAAGAACAATATTAGGTAAAATTTTCGTCATGAGATGTGTTGTAGTTTTAAAGAGGGACTTAGCTGAGACTCCTCTATTTTGAAAAATTTAGTGCATTCATAATCTTACGAGGAATGACCTAAAAAAAAGTGTATATCAACTACTTAGAGAGATTACAAAGATGTATTTACCTAAGTTGTATGGCTTGGATAGAGGTGATGCAACATAGTTTTGGTTGATTGATATGGATAAGTATTTTTCATTGATAAACACGATCTCTAATACTCATGCAAGATTTGGTATCTAGCATCTAGAGAAGGAAGCTTACCTTTAGTGGAATCATTGGGATACTATGGACAATTTTGATGTGACTAATATTTTTTAGGAAAGGTTTAAAAAAAATCAAGTGGGAGTACCTATCATCTACGAATCTGGATATGAAACTCTTTGAATTTCATGCATTTTAGCAAGGACCATGACACTTGAAAAATGTAAGGACAAGCTTATGGGTTTATTAAGATATGTTCACTATTTAAAATATAATGAGGATCATTTTGGTAAGTTCCTTCTAGGTTCAGATAAGAGTATCGTGTTTTCTACTAGGGTTATAAATCCTAAGACCTTGAGTCAAGAAATAAAGGTATCATTGGCTATATAAGAATAAAGGTAGAATAACCTTTATCATAACCAAAAATACCAATTCAAATCTAAGGAGAAGAAACTGTATCAAGATTTGAGGCAGTTTTTCTGATTATATTTTCTACTTTTGTTGACCTAGGAACTAGAGATATTTTTATTCCTCTATATTTGTTAAGAAAAAATGTAAGATTACCTTTATGAGTTAAGAAAATATAGTATAGTGGTAGAGTTTGGGTCTAGTAAGAAACAAGGGATTAACATAGGTTGATCTATTTATGACTAGATTGACTTTTAAAGATATTATTATAGTCATTGGGTAGTTGGCCTTACAAGGCATATTTCAATTTACACAAAAAGTTTTGAATGGTTGGGTGATTTGGGGAATAATGTGGTTCTCCAAGGAATTTATAGGCTTATATTCTTCAAAAATATTTTAGCCATGTAAGATAAGGAAGTAGTTTAAAAGGTTCATGTCATTTCCATTGAAAACATCAACAGAGGAAAAGAAGCTAAAATTTCTAATTCATAAAATTGTATAGAATTTCAATAATGTATTTCTTGATATTTTTTAAGTAAATATTATAGTTTAATTACCTAACTAACCTAGCTATAGTTATAGACACCTTAAATTGACACAATTTTAGTTAGTCTGATAACCACATTTGCATGAGTGTTGTTGTGCTATTGGTAAAGGCACTCTCATACAACTAAATACATCATCCTTGAGTACAACCAAGATTATGTGGCATCAACCCTACCCAAGCCATCAAAATTATGTAAATACATTTTCTTAAGCTTTTTGGGTAGTGGATCTACTCTTTTTTTGGGGGTCTTTCCTAATATGAGATTCTAATCACGTTAAACATACCTAAATAGAAGACTCACTACTAAGACCTTATTTAAAACTAAAACACGTATCATGATCAACATTCAAACTAGTTGTGTTCTTATCATTCTTGTAACCAACATGGCTAGGTTTATATTGTTCTTCTATTTGTTGCTCTTTCATAAAGATATGAACTCATAAATAACCTATATTTTATGTCGAATACTTTAGATAAATATTTTATTTTCCATATTCTCTAACTTCTTGTCTCTATTATACTATTATATGAACTAAGATTCTTCTAAAATTTTATTGAAGGTGTGTAATCAAGCTGGGTAAATCCTTAAAAAAACTAGTCATACCCAATTTATTGATTTGGATATATATGATTAATTTAGTTACTATTTATCTATGCTAAACTTATAAAAAACTAAATATTATTAGTGATTTCTAGCAAAAAATAGAGGAAACATGGAAATCATAGAGGAACATTAAAGAAGGGATATTTTGAAATAAATAAATTTGCATATATGTTTTTGAAGTTAAATTTATGGGACCTAGACCTATCCAAAAAGTCAAATAGTATATACTTTGATTGTATATATACGTAGAAGTAAATAGAATTTGTTGAGTATGATTACTTGGACTAGATTAGTTATGATGAATTATCCTAATGTTTATATTTTTGATAATATAAGTTAGGAAACGGGTCCAACAACCAAAAGTTACAAAAATAACTTAAAACACAAGTTTATCTATTTAACAAAATGTTCCACCAACACAACATCAAGAGGAGAAAACAATAAAGTATAGCTTAAACTAACAAACCAACAAAAATCAACCTAGGTGATAAGATTTTTTTTTTATTAAAGTTGGGAAGGGACCAACTTTGTTAGTAAACATAAGTTGGAAGTATATTCTAATCGTATCCATATTTATTATTCTTTTCATAGGACATCAAGAGTACCTTGGTTAGTGATAATATACCAAGATTGGAGTAGACTAAGAGGAATTGGATGTCCTTGTGGGTAGATTCATCTAACAAAAATTTCTCTACTCCAATTCTAACATATTTTAAGTTAATCTCCCTTTAAGATAGGATTATATGGGGCTTAGAGTCGGTATTAGATTTCACTCTTCTCATGCATTGACTCACAACACACATGTCCTAATGCTCCTTTCTAGTTGAAGGCACACAAGAAATGTAATGTATTTTGTTATTCCTCTTCAAATAATAGAGTTATATGTTGTTCCATGATGTCTTGTGGCTTGACTTGTAGCATACAAAATTTTCACTGATAAGTGGTATGGTCTATGTACTATTATGGTAAAGATTTCATACTTACACAAGGTCTTGGTACAGTGATATGATACCATTAGGATTTGATACCTAGACATTCTGTAAAGGTTTAGAATGTGTGTATTGTGCCCAATACAATCATGTTGTCGTGGTGTATCATCCTTAAGTGTACACTTGTATTTGTGTGTATTTGATGCATGAAATAATGTGGTGGGAATTATTGTGTGATTTTGGCTAGGTGTGGGGTGAATAGTTGTCATGAATTTGATATGAATGTGT
>VDFB02310479.1:0-14774 GCA_007258455.2 Sequoia sempervirens | reverse complement strand
TTTGGGAAAATAGAAAATTTGAGTACCCACTGTCCACGCAAATCAAGACACTAAGTTTTCTTTCAAATTCTTTGCTCTCCTAAAATTGCTTCACACTGAGTTTTCCCAAAGATTCTTGAAACAAACTATAAAACACCCATATACATTAATTTATCTGTGTAGCCATCATGTAGTGAAAATTTATGAGATTACATTGACTATGATTTGCATTTATACCACTCTTTGAATAAATCAATAGATTATACACTCATATCTAAGCACACAAGGTACTTACAAAGACACAACTCTTATTTATTATGAATAAACATCTCAGACCTGATTTGGTGCTTGATCTTAGCCTTAGAAATGGTGGAGTTGACCATAGAACAACCTAGAATACACATCCAACTTCAAAAATGACTTCTAGGATGGTAGACTCATCCAAATGATGGTGTTTCCTGCCTCATATGCTTCAGAAGGCCTCCCTAAATACTCTCATCAATAGCCACAACCCCTCTATGATAAGAAGAGATTCATTTTCCTACTCCTCAAACATGTTTTCAACCCTAGATTCACTCACTCACTTGTGGGAGAGGCGTCTAGGGTTTTGTCAAGGAAAAATGCCTTCAAATCTAAGTGTTTAGCTCAAAAATGCATCTCTGAGAAGAAGCAAAATCCTCAAAACCCAAGCCCACAAAAGTCTAGTTCTTCAACCATCTATCTCAATAAATGTTTGGTATTCTATAGCTTATGTTCTTCTTCCTCCAATATTCACTTGTAGAATGCAAAATTCAAAAGGCAGAAAGCAGAAGTCAAAACCAAAGAAGCTAGGTAAAAAATGCTACAGGTGGATCCCATCTTAAACCTAGTTGAAATTTATTACCTCCACCAAATTTGGTTACTTCTTAAATGCCTAGCTATGCACAGAGAGCCCAAGAATGAGTAAAATGACGCGAGTAGCTTTAGACCCATACTTATTGACGCGAAGGAGGAATGGCCATGCCTAGTGACTTCGTAGTGGACTGTACATCGTATGTTGGGGATTTCCCACCATAATAGTGGGACTTTTTTTCTATTTAAGAAATAGTGGATAATATTTTTTATTTCAAGAAAATGAGAAGGGTTTATAGAAGAATATCTCAAATATTTTAGGATTGTAAATCATTTTAATTACAAATTTATTATTTTATATAAAAGTGAAAAGGGTTTATAGAAGAATGTCTCAAAGATTCTAGGATTGTAAATTATCATTTTCATTACAAATTTATTATTTTATTTACAAAATTCACATTTCACATTTCACATTATTATATATATAGAAAAAATATTACAAATTTCACATTTTATATCATTTTTTCAATCTTAAATTAAAACACACTCTATACTTCATCTAATTTTATTAATTTCATATATCTTTAATAAATTTATGTCTAAAAAAATAGGTCAATTTTATATTTTTTAAAATTCACACTAACAAAAATCTATTACTTTATTTCTTATTACTTTAAAAATCAAGAACACATGTTCACTTTACATTCATAGACATTTTTTGTAAGAAAATATTAAATATTTCTATAAATAGAAGTTGGACAAATGGTCTACACTTTGCATGTAATGAGAAATTAAGTAGCACTTTTTTCAAATATGTCATTTTCATCAAAACAAACTAAAATTACTCAAAAATACCTTATTCATTTATAAACTATAATCCAAACTGCTATAAAATCGAGTATTGTATTTCGTTATCACTTTAGGGTATTTTTGGGTCCATCATTAGTTTGCATGTACTTAATAAAGAAAGTATGATGCGAAAAAGGTACACACTAATGATTCTTTTAGTGGCTAATATTCATCAATTGGCTAATAGTTGAAATTTGAGAATCCAAAATTGGCTAATATTTTGAGCTATAACATGACTTGAATCACCACATTTTTACAAAATTTTATTATAGCCTTATTTAAATCGCTAAATAAATTATTTTATTAAAAACTTTAACTAAAAAAATTTCCACAATATTTGATAGATGATTACATCAAATTTTCCTAAATTTTATAAAGTATAATAGTAGAAATATATATTAATTTTCCAATACTATATCATAATTATTAGTTGTTTTAGGACCATATTTCTAATATTTAGTTTCTTCCATTGATTTATAATATATTCTAATGGCCCTTGTTGTATTGCATGAGGTAAAATGTACCCACGATCTATAATGCTCATGGGGCCCATAATTTTGTGTCTTATGAGCATTATAGATTGTGGGTACATTTTACCTCACAAAGTACAATGAAGGTCATTAGATCAATTATATAAAAGAAATTTTGAGCCCCATGAGAATTATAGATTGTGGGTACTTTTTACTTTATAGAATACAATGAGGGTCATTATATTATATTATATTTTAAAACAATGGTGGCAAGTAAATATTATTTTCTACCTCTTAAACCCATCAATAATGTCCACCCTTGGGACCCTAATTTTCCATAAGAATTATTTTTAGATTGGATGGATTTGCTATCTTGATTAATGTATTTTCCTATTATTTTTCAAGATTCACCAAATTTTAGCTTGAAAATACATCTCTGAGAAGAAGCAAAACCCTCAAAACCCAAGACCACAAAAATCTAGTTCTTCAACCATCTATCTCAACAAACATTTGGTAGTCTATATCTTATGTTCTCCTTCCTCCAATCTTCACTTGTAGAATGCAAAAATCACAAGGCAGAAAGAAGAAGTTGAAACCAAAGAAGATGGGTAAAAAATGTTCTAAGTGGATCCCATCTTAAACCTAGTTGAAATTTATTACCTCCATCGAATTTGGTTACTTCTTAAATGCCTAGCTATGCATAGAGAACCAAGGAATGTGTAAAATGGTGTGAGCAACTTTGGACCCATTCTTGTTGACACAAAGGAGGAATGGCCATGCCTAGTGACTTCGTAGTGGACTGTACATCATATGTTGGGGATTTCCCACCAGAATAGTACCCCGACATTAGACAATCAGATGATTCTGGTGGGATTTCCCACCTATAATAGCCTATCGGCTAATTATAATAGTAGGAAATTTTTTCTATTTAAGACATAGTGGATAATATTTTTTATTTCAATAAAATGAAAAGGGTTTATAGAAGAATATCTCAAATATTTTGGGATTGTAAATCATTTTAATTACAAATTTATTATTCTATATAAAAATGAAAAGGGTTTATAGAAGAATGTCTCAAATATTCTAGGATTGTAAATTATCATTTTCACTACAAATTTATTATTTTATTTACAAATTTGACATTTGACATTTGACATTATTATATATATAGAAAAATTATTACAAATTTCACATTTTATATAATTTTTTCAATCTTAAAATTAAAACACACTCTATATGTAATGCCCACTGTGCAAGCCCCAAAGAACAAACACAAAAAGAATGCAAATATTTTTTTATATTATTTTAGAGAAAGATAAATAATCATCATACCAATATTAATTGATCATGTACATACTCATATACTTCATTCCATTTAAACACAAACAACATAATCCACTATGTCCTTTGGGGCCCACGAGGTCACATCAAAAAAAGTAGACATTACTAAACATCATCTTCTAAGATATAAAAAGGAACTATAAATAACAACATAATATATATACATACAAAGATTCCATCATAAGATAAACCCATGAGAAATTACATAGCCAATTAAAATTTCAAGGTAGATAAATACATTACAATATCTTTCAAATTTTACATCATATCAATATAGTTACATCATGATTCCCAAACACGTGGGATGAATACAATATACAAGATTATCAAATATAATGAGATCAACTGGAACAAATCTTCAACTAGATGAGACTGAAGCCACGAATGCTGATGGGGAACCCAACGGTGTGCAGAGCACGTTCCACCCGACCACCCCCGTGCTAAGAGGTGACAGAGAAGTAACTCTGACCAAGAATGACAACAAAAGTACAACCATACAAAAAGTACCAAAATAGACCCATCACACAATATACCGATTAAAATGAGCAACCAATAACATCATATCACAATGTCATAAAGATGCAAGATCGTAAGTCAAATATAAATGAGATCATACAACACATGCTAAAGATGTATCAAAACAATAATCATAAATCAATTTAAATCAGTTTAAACAACAATCTAAATAAACTCCCATAACCCACTTCTAGAGGAACAAAATAAAGCAACCACATGGGCAACCAGGGGAGAGTGTCATCGCATAGCCTACATGGGTTCTCCTAGCCCTTCCTCCAAACTGAGGCGTCGGCCCCCATCTATGGATCTCCTGGCCCTTCCTCCTACTTGAGGCGCTGGCACCATAGGGTAGCTCATGCGGAGCCATAGACCTCTCGTGGGGATGAGGTCACGACCTTGCCAACCACGGTATTCTCAGCCTTCCATTAGTCTGCGAAAGCACTAATGAAGACGAGGTATCCATATTTTAAATCTTGTAATGATATTACTACCCAACCCTCCTAAGTTAATTATTAGGTTATCACTTGTTTACTAACTCACTCATGGGTTCTCCTGATCCCTTCCCCTTAAACGGGGTGCTGGCCCCCACGAGGAGCCACTCTCCCTAGAGACCCAACCAAAACCAGAAAGAAACAACAACAAAAGCAACATACGAGGCATATACCATCTCGCAATTTAAACACCATAACATAATCTCGTAAATTCGGTACTCCCCATCAATAAAATATAACTTGAAATAGAACTCAAGATGAAAATTCAACAAAACCAACATCCTCTGGAAGACTAAAGTATTAACACAAAAAGGGTTCCCACATCAATGAATTAACAAAGTCCCAAACCCAACAATGCAACAAGATTTAATTTCAAGAATCAAAATAAAAGGAATAACTTAATTTAATTCCAAAGTAGATTCCAAAATAAATTCTATTCCTAAAATATAGTCATACTAAAACCAGAATAAATAAACAATGTTGTTTTACATTCATAATTGATTTTTCTACTAACAATATCCTCTCAAGGTTGTAATTTTAACAAATCAATAAGACAGATTTCTTTCTATTTTTCTATTATTTTCATTGTAACAATTTCTGCTTTATTTTTTATCAGAAAAGAAACAGAATCCCTAGATGAATATCTATTTACTAAACAACAGTTAAATTAATAGAAAATATAATTTTAATCAGAAAAGAAACAGAAACAGAATATATATATATATATACATTTGTTTAACTAACAGTTAAATTAACAGAATATATTAATTGAAAAGAAATTAAATATATATATATATATATTTTGTATACAAAATTAAATAATACATCATTATTTAAGTCAGAGAAAATAGAATAATGAAATCAATTAATAAATATATATATACATATATATATATATATATATATATATATATATTTATAAAGATAAAAATCTGCACGGAAAATAACATATAAAAATTTGTGGATAAAAAAAATTAACATATAAATTTACATGGGAATTATTATTCCCAACACACACAGTCACTAGAAACTTCACCGCCGGCCGCGAGCAGTCTACGGACTACTCACGACAAATTTCAGTTGTGGACACTGCGGGACACCGCCATCGCCATATGAAACAGGGGAGTGGGTGGTGGCACGTCGGTGGCCAACCCCCACACTGGCTTTTACATGTTCCAACAAAACAATAAATTGCTATCCACAATTTTTCGGCGAAATAAATTTTTATTCAAAATTTTTGTAAGTTTAAATATATGTGGGTATAAATATATATATATATACACTGAAATTTGAGCATGCCCCAAACAGGGTAAGTTATTCATACTGTACATTTCACTATGCAAAATTGAAAATAAAAAAGAACTGTTTTAAAAAAATATATGTGCAGACCAGAATATCACACCCAGAAATTTATTGAAATAAAAATTGTCCCTACACAAATATGTATATTTTATTCTTTTTAAACAATTGAGACAACAAAACTACTGTTCATTTCCAGATTGCAATAAAATCCCTTTTCAATCAACAACAATCCAGAAAACCCCAGAAAAAAAACCATTAACCGAATAACAATTCCCAAATCCCTGCTAAAATTCCTTGATTAAACTATAACCCCAAAAGATTTTATTCCCACAGTTAATTGATTTCTAAGCCTAGATGAGAATTTCACACACAGAGAACAAACACTATTTTACAGAGAATAAATAAAAAGAAGAGAACTTGGCGTCCTACGCTTGCCAAAAAATTGTATAAGCTTTGACTCTCTTGCTGCACTAATTCCTTGCTGCCGATCTTCCAGCAATAGATCCAAAACTTCCTTCCTCTTCACCAATTTTCTCCAAAAAATAGAAAAAGAAACTAAGAACAGCGAAATGATTGAGAATAAAAATTTCTACAATATTCAAACATCCCCTCAAAACAAGAAACTCCTTCTTAAAATCCATGCCCCTGAATCTTTTCAATTTCCTCTTCCCATGAATACCAGAGGTCACATTTCAAGAAATAAACCAAATAATATTTGACCTTAATTCCTATTTGTTGCCTTTTCCATATTTCATTTCCATTTTTTTTAATTTTTCATGCATTCAATTAAAACTAAATAAATTCTAAATCCTCAAACATGAACTTTTATTTAAATAAATAAATATATATATATATATATATATATATATATATATATATATATATATATATATATATATATATATATATATATATATATATATTTAATATATATATATATATATATATATCTTTCCATAATACTTTACTAACTAATCACTTTCATATTAAACAATTAAAATCAACCATTGAGAGACTCAAAATAAATAAAATATTTTTACTACTACTACTAACATTTATCCATTGCCTTATTTACTTATTATTTTATGTTTTTATTTTATAAATTACTTAATTATTTAAATCACAATGTAAAACCATACCCACACTAAATAATTCATAAAATCACAATGACAATGAATATACAAAGCACAAACCAAGAAGATACAAAACTGTTGATGCCTTGGTGCAGAGTTACTTTTCATGTCACCTTAATTATTCAACTTCCTGCCATTGGGTTGGTTTAATGCTCACCCAGACCTATCGAAATAGGTGGAATTGAGTCTTACTCCTACAAAGTCTACATCCAACAAGGTGATATACAACATATATACATATAATCAATTACAAAGCATCGTGAGAAGGATTCGTAGTGTAGCAGGGTGCTCACGAACGAGTGACGCTACCTGTCCCCTCACCAAAACATATCATCATATAAAGCATTAGAAGATTTACTTTAATTTGCATTAATATCATCAATTACTATTTTCTAGTCTACTGAATTCTAGATAATTTTCATCAAACGATCATAATAAAATATCATCATAATAACCATGGCATCATAAGAGCATATAATCAATAACACTCTATGCTACCACAACATGATATCAACAGTACCATCCAAATCACAATGTGCCAAACAAAACCACAGAGAATGTCAAAAATCAGACAGTAGCATGAGGGGTATTACATCCTTCATCTAATTTTATTAATTTCATATATCTTTAATAAATTTATGTCTAAAAATATAGGTTGATTTTATATTTTTAAAAATTCACACTAAAAAGAATGCATTACATTATTTCTTATTACTTTAAAAATCAAGACGACATGTTCACTTTACATCCATAGACATTTTTTGTAAGAAAATATTAAATATTTCTAGAAATAAAAGTTGGACAAAAAGACCACTATACTTTGTGTGTAATGAGAAATTAAGTAGCACTTTTTTCAAATATGTCATTTTCATCAAAAAAAATTAAAATTACTCAAAAATACCTTTTGATTTATAAACTATAATCCAAACTGCTATAAAATCAAGTATTGTATTTCGTTATCACTTGAGGGAATTTTTGGGTCCATTAGTTTGCATGTCCTTAATAAAGAAAGTATGATGCAAAAAGGTACACACTAATGATTCTTTTAGTGGCTAATATTCATCAATTGGCTAATAGTTGAAATTTGGGAATCCAAAATTGGCTAATATTTTGAGCTATAACATGACTTGAATCACCACATTTTTACAAAATTTTATTATAGCCTTATTTAAATAGCTAAAGAAATTATTTTATTAAAAAATTTAACTAAAAAAATTGCCACAATATTCAATACATGATTACATCAAATTCGCCTAAATTTTATAAATTATAGTAGAAATATATATTAATTTTCTAATACTATGTCATAATTATTAGTTGCTTTAGGACCGTATTTCTAATCTTTAGTTTCTACCATTGATTTATAATATAATCTAATGGCCCTTGTTGTATTGCATGAGGTAAAATGTACCCATGATCTATAATGTTCATGGGGCCCATAATTTTGCGTCTTATGAGCATTATAGATTGTGGGTACATTTTACCTCATAGAGTACAATGAAGGTCATTAGATCAATTATATAAAAGAAATTTTGAGCAGCATGAGAATTATAGATTGTGGGTACTTTTTACTTTATAGAATATAATGAAGGCCATTATATTATATTTTAAAACAATGGTGGCAAGTAAATGTTATTTTCTACCCCTTAAACCTATCAATAATTTCCACCCTTGGGACCCTACTTCTCCATAAGAATTATTTTTAGATTGGATGGATTTGCCATCTTGATTAATGTATTTTCATATTATTTTTCAAGATTCACCAAAATTTTCTACAAAATTTAGTGATGTAAATAAATCATTAACAAAATAATATTTTTTTCAAAAAACGTGAAATTTGTTAATAGAAATTAATATTTTTTCCTAAAAAGGTGAAAGATTTGCCAGTTTTTAATATCTTTTTTTGAGGGGTTTTCTTAAAGTTATCACTAGTACACATGACACTTTAACACATTTTAAAATAGTTTTTTATTGTAAGGTATTGTATTTTAAACATATTAGCTATTGTGCTTAGAAATAATTCTAATCAATGTGCCTTAAATTTGATGTCTATAATATAACATGATTTTCCTTTAGCAAAAATGGTAATGTTCCCTATATTAATAGACATTTTGATAGAATTTTTCAAACATTTCCATTGCATTTTATTAAAATATGTGGAGTATTGTCTCATACATGATCAAACATGGGAAATGTTAAACCAGTAATATATAATATAAGTGATTTGTTCCATCCTTGTAGCATATGCACATTTTTCTTAAATTAATAAGAGCATCGAAATTTTAGTCTTATTTAAGAAATTATGAATTTTTTTTTTCGTCATGTGGGTGTTATGACTATTGCCACTACTATTTGTTGAACTCAATGGGAGTTCTAGAAGTATTGTTGGACATGCCAAATTATTGAGAGAAAAATTATGTTCTCTTTTTTAATTTGCATGGATCTGCATATTAGTGTCATCTTATAGTAGAACATGAAGCAAAAAAATTATGATTTTGGATATGTATAGGATCATGATGGGCCAAAAAGTGACGATATGATGGGTATGTGTAGGTTATGTAGTTTAAAACATTTTTTTTACCCAAAATTGATGAAATGGAAAGGGTTTTTAAAGGGGATTCTCAGATTTCCAACAATATAAATTATTCTTTACTTTTAATTTAATAAATAATTATTATTCATTTTCTATTTGAATTATGACTAAAGTCCTAATTGATAGGTTGATTGAAAAACATCTATAGCTTTCAAATAGTATCACATTTTTTAAATATGAAACATGCTTCACATACTATAGGATTAAAAAAAAATCATGAAGTTTTTACCAAGTTAAGCTGGTCAGACATACAAGTTTTTATATTTTTTAGAAGTTGTAATAAAAAATTCATAATTAATTATTTACTTGGAAAAAAATTCCAAAAACTATGCATCACTTTGAGACATGAGTCCTCTAGTTATATCTAAAAGATAATAAATTTTTGTTATCATTTTCTTGTGGTTAGGGTGGTAAGACAAACACCTACTTATTTTTTCCTTGAAATTTAAGTATTACTGCATTGAAATTTCAAATTTTCACTAAATAGATTTTTTTTTAATAAACCTAGTAGTTTAGAAAATACATTCAATTTTTTATAGATTCTATTCTTACATATTTTTAAAATAATATAGATAACTTATTCAAATTTTTATGTCAAATTTCCTAACTCTTATTTTTTTGAATTTTTAGTCACTTAAGGGCCTATTTTTTCCATGATGATCCTATACATACCCTTTTGGTGCATATATATGTATCACCATAAATTTTAAAGGCCAACACCATAACCTAAGGATAGATAATGTGAAAATATGTGATGAATGATACTTATGTGTAGAGGTCCAAATCTAACAAGGTTTTTGAAATTTTTAGAGATGATGTAGAAAGATAAGTAGAATTTATCTATGGATAAACCACATGGTTAAAAATGCTCGAGTTTTATTAGTATTGGGCTAGATGACCTCTCAAGAAGTCTTGATACTTCACTCTAATGAGCATCACCTTGATGCAACAAGTGCTAAGTGAACCACTCAGACAAGCATGAAAAATGGGTTAGTGTGAGCCACTATTCATGAAATAAGATTAATGAGTGACTCATTTTTTTTTGTTGAATCTTCATAAAACATCATAGTTCAATATATTATGGAAGATTCCTACTACTTGGAATTGGATGAGTTAAAGGGTCTCAATAATGAATTGTTCATAATAACACCACTTGTTGAAGATGTTACAACTAGGTTTGTAAGCTAACTAGACTTCATCTTGAGAAAAATTCCTACTACTTGGAATTGGATGAGTTAAAGGGCCTCAACAATGAATGATTCATGAAAACACCACTTGTTCAATGAGAATGTTATAAATGGGTTTGTAAGCTGACTAGACTTCATTTTATGGGAAATTCCATGATTAAGCACATTCTTAAGTCGAAGTAGTACTTGAATAGGTGAAATTTTTGGAAGTATTGATTATTCACTCCTATAAGCTTCACCTAGAAATAATTAGTGCTAAGTTGACCATTCATCATATTGGGATATGGGTTTGTGTGAACCATTACTTACGAAATATGGGTCAATGAATTTAACAACCTATGTAGTTTAATCTTAATAGAATATCACAATTTGATACACTGTGTTAATTTTATACTACTTTTCATTAGATGAGCTAAAGAGACTCTATAATGAATGAATAATAAGGCACAACTCTTGTCAATTGTTTTGAAATATCTAGTAAACCAAGTGGACTTGATCTTAAGGGAAAATCAATGGTTAAACACATTTTAGTTGGAATAGTATTGGGATAGATGATTTCTTAGCAAGTATTGATTCTTCACCTCTATAGGAATCATGTGAACAACTATAGCATGAAATATGGGTCAATGGTTTTGATTCAAAAACTACTCTATTGAATCCTTCTAAAACATCATAACTTGATGCATTAAAAAAATACCTCCTACTTGCCATTGGATGAGCCAAAGGGGCTCGAAAATGAATGGTTCATAAGGGATAACACTTGATAAGATTTTTAGGAATATATTACTAAGCCACAAGAACTTATTCTTGGAGGAATAACCATGGTTAAGAAGGCTTCAAGAGTTTATGTAGTCTTAGGATGGGTGAACTCCTTGGAAGTGTGATGTTTCACCTCATGAGCATCACCTAGATGCATTGAGTGTTGAGTGGATCATTCATTCTCAGGAGTGATGGGTTCATGTGAACTACTACTCTTGAAACATGGGTTGATGATTTTGAATCAAAGACTATAGATATGAATCATGATAAAACATCACAAATCGATACATTATGAAAAATATTATCCTTTTTATCATTAGATGAACTAAAGATACTTAATAAAAAATGGTTAATAAGGAACAATACTAGTTAAACATTTTGTAAGTGTGATGGTAAGCTAAGTGGACTTAATCTTGAAGGAGATTCATGGCTAAGCATGCTTGATGCAATAATTGCTAAGAAAACCATTGATACTAATAAGAAATGAGTTTGTATAAACCACTACTCATTAAGATACAAATTAATAAATTTGACTTAAAAACTACACAATTAAATTGTGATATAACATAATAATTTAATACATCATAAATATACTTCATACTTAATTAATTAAATTTAAATTATTAAAAACTAAAACTAAATATAAACATTAACCATTATAATTAACATTTAATTAATGTTATATTTTAATTGAACAATATTATCTCATAGAATTGCATTAAATGAATGTATAAACAGATGCATAAATATACATCCTCTTTAAAGGAACTTCAATGACTTGAGTTTAGCTAATTGACTTTAATAGCTACTTTGTTTCCAACTAATTAATTTAAAGAAATCATACAATGCCTTGAAATGCATGGCCATCTCCTGGGACATGCCTTAGGGGTCGAAGAACTAGAGAAATGGAAAAAATTCTACCATATTGGGGATTTTTATGAGTTTAATTAATTTACAGATGATATCTTTGAGCTTAGCAAAAGCTGGATTATGTGGATCTAAGACACTTGTGTTGGAGGAATTTGGAGTCTTTCCTGATGGGAAGGACTAAGCAGTGGTAGTCTTTCTTAACATACCTTTTACATTGTAAATATTGACTAGGAGGAGTGCACCAACAAACCTTTTTCCTTTCAAACCAATCAAATGAGGAAAGATAAATGATTTTTAATGTTTATTTATACAAGTCAAATTATTTAGTGGACATGCAAATGGGGAATTAATCAAAAATTTCAAACCATTCCCTTTCATTTATTATAAATTTATGGATTTTAATTTTTTGAGTAATTAAGGGGAGAAGCTAATCTCATGACAAAATGAACCTATGTATGTAACATTATAACATAACACCCCATCTCCCATCCCACGTGTTGAACAAAATGCACCGACAGAAAGAATTGATGAACCATGCTCATAAAAATTTAGGCTCATGTCATTTGGAGTGTTGTCACCTATCCCATCACCAAAAAATCACGGCTACATTGGCAATTTTTTCAAAATAAAAAATTGGATGGAAAAAAAGCCCAAAATGTTGCAATTTTCAACATTCGTATTTTGGAAGTTTCTAGGGAGTATGGAAGGGAGTTACAGGTGTTCAAAGGTTAAAGAAAAGTAGAAACTCTCCCTACCAAAATTCATTTGACAGGCATGGGCAGCTAGTTAGTATGTATGTATATCTACCGAAAATATATGCAATTTTTCCATTCTACCTAGGAATCATAAAGAATTGAATGACTATTCATTGCAAAGGTGGGATTTCAATGACCAAATTTCAAGGGTTTTCCCTGCGAAAAAGGGGTTTTCATTTGAAATGTGGAGTTGTTTATGTGCTTTTGTGTTGAGGTTTTTTTAATTTTTTAATTTTTTATGTTCTCACTAAATAAATTGAATGACTATTCATTGCGAGGATGGGTTTTCAGTGATGGGTTTCCAAGGGGTTTATGTAACACCCCTCCATTTTTTTCTTTTGATCGAACATTGTTCGTTATGTATGTTTTGCTTTGTCAGCACGTTGGTTATAAACTTGATTTCTTTGACCGCTAATTGTTAAGTGATGAAAACATTATGTTTTGATGTGATGGTACTTTAATTAGATGATATTATTATTGTAGGTTATGGATTAGATTATCATGTATGTGAATTATTGATGCTTATGCTTTGATTATACCATTGAGGATTAGAGGCGTCAGTTAGTGATATTGTATTGGTGAAGGGTATAGGATCACATTAGTCGCATGTGAGTGCCCTGTGATTCTGTGATTACCTCTTCACGGTGTGCTTTAATATTTATATATATATGCATGTTTGACACTCATGTTGTGTGCAGGACGCAAGTACATGACATTGACTCCACCTAATTTCGCAGGTCTGAGCATGTCCCTTATTCAACAGAAAATGATTGGGAGATAGTAGCTTGGGTTTCTGTGTTGTGACATCACCCTAACCATAGAGTGTGTCGTCAGGTTGTCAGTTGGGATATGTTATCTTCCTTGTCGTCTCATCTCTCCTTGCCTGCGTGATTAATTTACTAGTGAAATGGTGTTTGCTTTATTTAATTTTATTGTCAAAATGCTTAAAGGAGTGCTTGTTATTTAATTAGTTAATTTAAATTCAATCAATAAATTAATCTAATCATGCATTAGATTTATTTATTGATTAAGTAAA
The DNA here is from genome assembly GCA_007258455.2 of Sequoia sempervirens. NCBI lineage: Eukaryota > Viridiplantae > Streptophyta > Pinopsida > Cupressales > Cupressaceae > Sequoia > Sequoia sempervirens. Next base: position 662 of record VDFB02310479.1, on the reverse strand, counting down.
TTAAATTAGTTATGTTAGTGTTATTAAATTTGAGGCAAATAAAAAAATAATAAATTAAATAGATGGAAGATTGCCTTACATTCCTTTTGTAAGAAAATAAATTAAAAATGTTTTTTATTTAAATGTAAATTGTTAGAATTAAATTTTGTGAAGAAAAAGGAATTTAATTGTCATTTTGGGGTGCAAATAGAAATTAGTTTTAAATAATTATCATGCTTTTGAAAAGAGGAATAAATTTGTTTTTTTTTAATTTTCAAAATGAAAATATCAAAAATATCCAAAATTGCAATAACTATGGTGGGTGACTAAAATTAGGGGTTTGAAAATTTGGAGAAGGGCATAAGGAAAATGGATTCTTTTTTTGAATGATCTTTTTTCATAATTGGAAAAAAAAATTTGGAGAGCAAGAAAAACTTGAAAGAGCTTGGAGAAATTCTTGGAAGAGGGTGTGTTTGGAGGATTTGTTAAAGAAATTTTGAAGAAGAGCAACCTCCATTGGAAGGCTTCAAGTTGGAGAAAACACAAGGTGCTTGGTTTAATCCTTATGCAAATTTTGTTTATGTTGAAAATCATGTAGAAGTTGTTTTAAAAATTTTCAAGTTTCAAAATTGAGAATTAGATGATAAACCCATCAAAAACTTCATTCAAATTTGAATCAAAAT